>JAKOOJ010000032.1:5215765-5308265 GCA_022577455.1 Arizona elegans | reverse complement strand
CATTTTCCAAAGGGAGCTCTTTAAATTTATAGGCTCATGCTGCATTTGTTTCGGCCCAGGATTTCTGCAATCTCTGCCCGTATTTCAGGACATGGTGTGTATCTTGTGTCTTTGTGTGTGTGTGTGTGTGTGTGTGTGTGTGTGTGTGTGTGTGTCTTTGCACGCAAATGTACGTGATGGGGATTATTTCAAGTATTATTGACTTCTCCGCAGAAAGCCAAACCTAGACACATTAAATCTATTTGATCGTGTCGTTAGACAAGACTATCAATGTGGTTTGCCCTGAAGTAATGTCTGAATAGCATTTTGAGAAAAAAAGATGTACTAGCATAGAACAATCAAAAGAGGAAAAATATACTCTGGAATCTATATTTCTCTGGCCACGCTGATCAATCGCCGGAGGTACTGTTAGATGTGTCTTTGGTTACCTCTCCAAATTTATCCTTTATAAATCTTGCCAGTGATTGAATTGGATAAATAGCAATAGCACTTAGACTTATATACTGCTTCATAGTGCTTTTACAGCCCTCTCTAAGCGGTTTACAGAGTTAGCATATTGCCCCCAACAATCTGGGTCCTCATTTTACAGACCTCAGAAGGATAGAAGGCTGAGTCAACCTGGAGCCAGTGAGATTTGAACTGCCAAACTGCAGCTAGCAGTCAGCTGAATTAGCCTGCAGTGCTGCACTCTAACCACTACACCACCTTGGCTCTTAAATCTCCAAAGAATGTCCAGAATATGACAAATAACAACAGTACTTTAGAGCCTTGGTTCTCTACAGCTCTGAGAAAATGTACATTTCTACCTAACCCCAATCCATAATATATAGATAGATAGGTTTCCAAATAAACAAAATTATTCTAAAATGCCAAGAAGCCTCTTTGGTGACCCCTAGAGCTTCTCTGTGGGAGAGACTCAAATTGATGTTAATGCTTTTGTTTTTGATCTTCCACCTCTTGGAAAAAAATGAGAGGTTTATAATATGGAGACCAAGGTCTTACACAAAACCGTATGCAATAAATATTAATAGTACTTTATCTGGTTTTTCACTGAATTTTCCAATAAGCGCTTGTCAGGTTACTTCAATATATAAGCACGTACATAAAACTCTCCCAAATGAGGTCCAAAGTATGAAAAACTAGGCTGACAATTCAGGGGTATGTTTTTTAATTGTGTTTTCAAGTTAAGAATTTGAAATGTGGAAAGAAAGAAGGAAGGGAGGGAGGGAGAAGGAAGGAAGGAAAAAGGAAGGAAGAAAGGAGAGAGGGAGGGAAAGAAAGAAGGAAGGAAGGAGGGAAGGAAGGAAGGGGAAGGGAGGGAGTGACAAAAGGAAGGAGGAAGGTGGGATAGAAGGGAGGAAGGGAGGGAGGAAGGAGGGAGAGAAGGGAGGGAGGGAGGAGGGAAAGAAAGAAGAAAGGGAGGAAGGAGGGAAGGAAGGAAGGGGGAGGGAGGGATAGAGGGAAGGAGGAAGGTGGAAAGGAAGGAAGGAAGGAAGGAAGGTGGGAAAGAAGGGAGGGAGGAGGGAAAGAAGGAAGGGAGGGAAGGAGGGGGAAGAAGGAAGGGAGGGAGGAAGAAAGGAAGGAGGGAGGGAGGGAAGGAAGGAAGGAAGGAGGGTTTCATTATAGCAACCCCTAGTAAAAATAAGTTAATATCAAAGCTTCATACATATTATCACCCGATGTAAACATAATCAGTGCTAGCATTACCTATCAGTGATCATCACTCTCTAGTACTGATGTTATTACCTAGTTGGGTAATGAAACATCTGTAAGAAAACCGTCAAACTCAGAGAGCACCAAGGACCCCTCATTTCAAATGAACTACAAATATTCTTCTTTATTGGTACTACATATCAGTAATCAAACTAAAGCTACCCCACCCCCACCCCCGATTTGGCTGCAAAATCCCCTGCAAAAAAAAAAATGGCTGGGCTTCTGAAAAGTAGGATCTGAGCAATTGTATTGCTCATTTTCAACTTTAGAAAATCATCTCACCTTTTTCATAATAGTACCGAACTTTCCTGAAAATTTCTTCTAAATTTCTCATCTTCTAAATTCTTGTAACGAGCAACCGTCATCTTACCTTTTATTTATTTGTTTATTTGCTTGTTCATCAGTCCGCTCAATAATAATAATAATAATAATAATAATAATAATAATAATAATAATAATAATAATACCTTATCATGAATAAAAATAATTACAAGTCAATTCCTGGAACGTGCTGCTATAGTCCCTTACGTTTATGAGTAAGGCCCATGCAGCGGTGGGTTTCACATTTTGTTGCTACTGGTTTGCCATGTGTGCCAACACTCGCTTTGTGTGTGGATCTTCTGTGCATGCTCCTGACCTTCCACTCATGCGCTTTGCTTGCGTGAGCATCTTCCATTGTTATGGTCTGCCAGCAGCCTGTGGAGCTGGCAGCAGAGTCAGACAGTGAGGAGGCTGAGGAAGAGAAGAACATGGGCCAGTCCTGGAGGCTGGGGAAGGCCCAGACGAGGGCTCTGCATCGGAGGCAGAGATGGGGCCAAGGCCATCTGGGAATGATGCACGGACTCCGGAGCCTCCAGAGGCTGACAGTAGAGAGGCAGAGGAACAGGAGGAGCCTGTTCCTAGTGCACGTATGAGAAGAGCTGCCAGAAGGTAGGAGCAGCTAAAGCAAAAAGGACAACTCAGGAGTAAGGCCAAGAGATGATTGGCCCCTCCCATAAGGCTTGAAACACCAGCAACGGCTCTTGGGCTCTTTGCCGGAAAACAACAGTTGAGAGAATTGCTTCTTGTTTGGCTGTAGTTATTTCTTCTGTTCCTGAACTCTTGCCATGAAAAGCCTTTGGCAGTTTCCCTAATTATCCCAAGGTCAGAGATAAATTGAAGACTGGTGTTTTAAGGCCTTTGCTTTCATTTCATTTGGAATACACTGAGAATGAGTTAATTCTCACCTGTTTTAATAAAATCTGTTTGTTTTTGGGAACTGTTTTGCATTTAATATTAACCACGTGGGCCTGAGTCACAAAACCATGCCTTAATAGGACGCCATAGAGCCGGTGTGGTGGGCAGGCCAACCCGCGATCTCCGCTATCAGTTCTCATGAACTGGTACGAACTGGCTGAATACCACTTCTGGGCCCATGGTTTTCTTATATAGGTAGTTGTAAGGTATAATGAATGTGTTGTTTGGAGCATAACTTCTCACCAGAGAAGTTCTCTGAGGATTGGGTCCAACATGAGTCTGAAAGCTCAGAAGACTAAAACTTTGGTCCTGGTGACCGACCCAGATTGGATCCCGTAATTAGGGAAGTCTTTCAAAGGAGCAATTAAAAAAAAAGTATGTTGAATAACAGGATCTCTTTAAAGTTCTGCAAAACTCATGAATTGTTGGATACCAGATAGATAGAAGGCCAAGCAACAATCCTTCCTGAATATTTTTAAAAAGTTCTTTTGCTTGAAAAATTACTTTTGTAATTTACTTTTTTTTTTCTCTCCCCTAGACCAAATCACACACAAAAAGAGAGAGGTTATAAAATTCAGTTATATCACAACAGTCGTTGCTAAACAGGTTGCAGAATAGCTTTGTGTTGGCAGTAGGGTCTACAAGGTTTCTCCCATGCAGTGTTGTTGTTTTGTTGTTTTGTTTAACTATCATGTGGAAAGAATAACATTTGTTTGGAAGAAGAGGTGACATAATGATGGTTTGAATTCTCACTCTCTGAATTATTAAGGGCAGTCACTCTTCTTTGTTATCTGTTCTTCTTTAGATTCTCAAACTTTGTTAAGACAGCTTGGGAAAATTAAATTAATTAGAGGTTAATTCAGGGATGAGAAAGTTACTAATTGGCATAAAGAAGGAGGAGGAAAAATTTGGACAATGACTGTTCCAATAACTGTGAGCTACCCTAGAGAAAGGGAACTTTCTGAATAACTTCTGTTACATAATACTTTTTTTTAAAAAAAAAAATTAAACAGTTTTTCTTAAGAAAAAACAAAAAGATATTAACAGTTTCTTCTTTTCAACAGTTTCGCGTCGGTAATCCATACTTATACATTTTCTCTCTCTTATCTTAGTATATCTTTTATACATATATTTCTAATATATCATATATAAATATACCATTATAATGTATTATATTGTTCTAATTGTTTTATTTACATTTGATATAAACGTGAACCCAATTTCCTTTCCACAATTTTCATTCCTTCCCATTTGTTCCTATATTTCTCCTCCTAATTCAACCGTTCTTTAGTCATCCCTTGTCCTTTTTTCCCTTTTCCTCCAACCATTTATACCATCTCTCCCAGACTAAATAATATTTTGTTTCCTCTTTTTCTTGTATCTCCTTCGTGAGCTTATCCATTTCCGCACACTCCATGATTTTTCTAATCACATTATCTTCTGATGGTATATTGTTATTTTTCCAGTTCTGGGTGTAAACTATTGGTGCTGCTGTAATCTTGGGGGAAAAAAAACAAACAACAATTACCAGAGCAGTTTGAACAATCACTTTGGGGGAGAAAAATTAACAAATGGCCTTGGTCTTTTTCCTTAGAACAAGATTTTTGCTATTTTGCTCAAGAACATAAACAAAATCATCTTTTTTTTAATAAGAGCTGGTACGTTATTAAATCACAGCTGAACCTACTACAACCTCACAAGTAAGGAGTTGGGTAAATATTCTGAGAACCTTCTAGAAATTCTGCAGCAGATAAAGAATGAGAAAGCTGTACATTGCTAGCCCACAAGTTTTTTTTTAAAGAGCCCAAGAAAAAAGCTGTCTCTGGAGATTCTCAGTCATCCAGGTCATGGTTATCCCAAAGCTGCTTTTTCAAGAGGCAACTGGACTTCCTTGTTCTTCATTGAAGAAATTTTGCTTCTTATCCAAGAAGCTTCTTCAGAGCTTCTTGGATGAGAAGTGAAATGTCTTCAAAAGAAAAAAAAACAAGGAAGTCTAGTTGCCTCCTGAAAAAGCACCTTTGGGACAGTTCTACAGAGGAATTATTGAGTCTGTCATCTGCACCTCTATAACTGTCTGGTTTGGTTCTGCAACCCAACAAGACAGACACAGACTTCAGAGGATAATTAGAACTGCAGAAAAAACCATCGCTACCAACCTGCCTTCCATGGAGGACCTGTATACTGCACAAGTCAAAAAGAGGGCTGTGAAAATATTTACAGACCCCTCGCATCCTGGACATAAATTGTTTCAACTCCTACCAATTTTGTTGTATACATGAAGTGCTTTAGAGCACTGCACACCAGGACAACTAGACACAAGAACAGTTTTTTCCCGAATGCCATCATTCTGCTAAACAAATAATTCCAAAGCACTGTCAAACTATTCACTAAGGCTGCATTACATACTATGCATTCACTCTAGTATGCACTACTATTAATCTTCTCATCATTCCTATCACCCATCTCCTCCCACGTATGACTGTATGACTGTAATTTTGTTGGTTATATCCTGACGATTTATATTGATTGTTTCCTAATATGATTTGATTGCTTATTTATACCCTATGACTATCATTAAGTGTTGTAGCTTATGATTCTTGACAAATGTATCTTGTCTTTTTATGAGAGCATATGCACCAAAGACAAATTCCTTGTGTGTCCAATCCCACTTGGCCGATAAAGAATTATATTCCATTCTAAAGTAGGGAAGGCTCTTGAAAGGAAGTGGTATATTGCAGACTTCTACGCAAGCATGACCCGAAAATATATTTCCAACAACATTGTTATTATAATGAATGGGTCTAATGATATAAATAAGATCTATTTTACTGCCAGATAGAATGAGAACTGCATGCTTTGGAGGATGCTTGAATTGCAAATTCAGAAGAGGTATCTCAGGAGGGTTAGACAACTTTGTAATAAAGAATCAACTTCCGTGTTTACATTATTGGCCCAGATGGCTTAGTGTGTATTGTTTTCTTCATAACAAGGCACAGAAAGGAGACTGAAATTCATGCATACAAATTTTACCCGAGTAATTAATCACTAGCTGTATTCTCATATCCATCAGCTTTGAGTTATATATGTTCAAAATTCCAGGGGATAGTAGAATAGAAGAACAAGAATTGGAGAAGGCCATAAAAGTAACCATGATCTGAAAACTAAAATAGCAATAGCACTTAGTGTCAATCCTGGAGCTATCTTTGAGCATCTTCAGGGTTGCCACATCAAGGCTGGCTGGAGCTGTGGGAAAGGGAGTGGAGAGTAGAAATAGCTGAAGGGGATATGTAGCTAAAATAACATTCTTTTTTCTGGGAACCAAGGACACTCTCTCCAGCACCTGGAGGAGCGTGGATGAGAGGCATCCGGGATGGGGAGAGAGACCTGATTGGGGCATGTCTCAATTGGGGAAGAACTTTGGATTTTGAACTGGTTGGGGAAAACCCGGCAGACTTCAGATTCAGGTTTTCACCAGCTGTGCCAATATGACATGCCTAATAAATCTATACTTTGAGAAACCCTGCCTTGGAGTTTTGATTTCATATGGGCTATTACATGGAACTCTGACACATTTATTTATTTATTTATTTATTTATTTATTTATTTATTTATTTAATTAATTAATTAATTTTATTCGGCTTATATGCCGCCCTATCTCCCAATGGACTCAGCCACAAAAACACAAGCCACAATATAAAATAAAATCTAAAATCTAAAAAAAAATTAAAATTTAACCCTTAAAACCCCATCAGTCCAGGTCAAAGGATTTGAAAAGCCAAGTTTTTAATTCACGGCGGTTTTTAATTCATGGAAGGTGCGAAGGTCAGGCGCTAATTGGAGCTCCAAGGAGAGTTGATTCCAGAGGGTGGGCGCACTCACCGAGAAGGCTCTACCCCTGGGGGCCGCCAACCGACACTGTCTAGCCGACGGCACTCTGAGCAGGCCCTCTCTATGGGCACGAACCGGGTGATGGGATATCGTTGCTGGCTGTAGGTGGTCCGCCAAATATCCTGGACCTAAGCCATGTAGGGCTTTATAGGTCATCACCAGCACCTTGAATCTCACCCGGAGGGCAACCAGTAACCAATGCAAGCCATGCAGGCTTTATAGTGCTTTACAGCCCTCACTAAGTGGTTTAGAGAGTCAGCCTTTTGCCCCCAAAAATCTGGGCCCTCATTTTACCCACCTCAGAAAGATGGAAGGCTGAGTCAACCTTGAGCCTGGTGGGATTTGAACTGCCAAATTGCAGGCAGCTGGCAGTCAGCAGTAGTAGCCTGCAGTTCTGCATTCTAACCACTGCGCCACCAAGGAAATATTATGGCATAAACTGGACATGGTGGTTATTGGCACACAGGGTGCCATGTCAAAAATCTTGGACAGCACCTAGAAAATATGCACACAGATAAAATTTTCATCTATCAATTGTACAAGGGCTCACTGATTGAATTTACAATATGAAAAGAATAGAATAGAATAGAATAGAATAGAATAGAATAGAATAGAATAGAATAGAATAGAATAGAATAGAATAGAATAGAATAGAATAGAATAGAATAGAATAACAGAGTTGGAAGGGACCTTGGAGGTCTTCTAGTCCAATCCCCTGCTTAGGCAGGAAATCCTACACCACTATCCTATGCCAATATATTATGACCCCTGAGGTTCTTGAGAAGAACTTATTGTGGGTGATGGGTGGCCAACATCAGCTGAAGAATTGGCAGCTGTGAAATTCCATTGTTGCAAACAGATAATAACAATCATAATAACAACAGCATCACAAAAACAACAAAGAAAACATGTGAGTTTTAAATCTCTTTGTCTGCTTTCACTTTGCTGATTCATTCTGATTCAGCTCTGGATATTGTGTAGTGAAATAGTTTTAGAGAATAATTGTTATGAATTTGGCTTAATCTGGAGCGGGTTCAGGATTTAAGAAAACACACATGAAAAACTTGCAGATTAATTAAAATATTTTCATGCTACAGGAAACCAACTTTCCATTCAAACACACACACACACACACACACACACACACACACAAACACTAGCTTAGAGTTGAAATAAGCAGCTCACGTTATGAAACCTGGTTCTAATATTGAGAACCATCAAATGCTCACAGAAAATGTTCAACAAAATGTTCAATAATCCTCCTCCTCCTCCTCCTCCTCCTCCTCCTCCTCTTCCTCTCCTCCTCCTCCTCCTCCTCCTCCTCTTCTCCTCCTCCTCCTTCTCCTCCTCTTCCCCCCCCCCCTCCTCCTCCTCCTCCTCCTCCTCCTCCTCCTCCTCCTCCTCCTCCTCCTCCTCCTCCTCCTCCTCCTCCTCCTCCTCCTCCTCCTCTTCTTCTTCTTCTTCTTCTTCTTCTTCTTCTTCTTCTTCTTCTTCTTCTCCTCCTCCTCCTCCTCCTCCTCTTCCTCTCCTCCTCCTCCTCCTCTTCTCCTCCTCCTCCTTCTCCTCCTCTTCCCCTCCTCCTCCTCCTCCTCCTCCTCCTCCTCCTCCTCCTCCTCCTCCTCCTCCTCCTCTTCTTCTTCTTCTTCTTCTTCTTCTTCTTCTTCTTCTTCTTCTTCTTCTTCTTCTTCTTCTTCTTCTCCTCCTCCTCCTCCTCCTCCTCCTCCTCCTCCTCCTTCTCCTCCTTCTCCTTCTCTCCTCCTCCTCTCCTCCTCCTCCTCCTCCTCTCCTCCTCCTCCTCCTCCTCCTCCTTCTCCTCCTTCTCCTTCCCTCCTCCTCCTCCTCCTCCTCCTCCTTCTTCAAAAAGTACATTTATACAATAGTTTTGTTTAGAAGTAGGAACCTTCATTTATCTCCTATGTAGTTTTTCACAGATTCTGACTGCCCTCGGGCTTCTATTTTTTCTTAACCTGAGCTACCAGCAGTTACTTTTTAGTGTATTAACCTTAAAGACTGATATAACAGTCTGAAACTGAAGATGAAGGTTGGAATATAAATTCCATCAGTACGAAAGATGCCATATTGATAGTTTCACTATAATTGATATCATATGTCAAGAAAAGAAGCCAAATGCCAACGAAAGGTTCCATATATTATAGCTTTGGCAATGTGATACCATCATAATTTTTGATGTCTCTTATTTGATGTGGTTAAACAACAAGCTGGTTGATTTCTAAGCTATCAGTAACTGAAATATTTTGGAAAGGGGATTTAGTTCTGTGACCTGAACATCTAAAATAGTATTCTTCAGCTGTCATTCGTTTTGGAATAATTGCAAAAGCTCTAATGCTTTATAACCTTGATTGCTAAGAAGACATTTTGATATAATGTTGGGCCATTCCAACTTTTTTCTGTTAAACTCAAGTGCTGTATTACAATTTCTGTTCCCGAATAACATAATAACTGCAAATCTTTGATATTTTGATACTCTCCTGTGCGTTCAGAAGAAACAAGGTATTCTGTATTCTGTATTCTGTATCAAAAATTACAATTGCAGGGGAGGATGGGAAAGTTGAAGGAGCCATATTTTGAAATTGTAAACATTAAATTGCAAAAAAAAATTAGCTGATCAACCAAAGTTGATTGGATGAAAGAAGAATGATTCAATTCATCAAATTGTATTGAAGCATTCATTTGACTCATCCTGTTTGGATACAAATGCTTGGGTCTGTTTGGACACAAATCTGTTTGGACACAAATGCTTGGGTCATTGGGCAAGTAATATGCAAGGAAGACCAAGTTTGTGATTGCAGTCAATGCATCACCACTAGAAATGGGAAGGTCATGACTGATTTGGGACCAGTATCTCCCTCGGATTAAGGAAGAAGGCAATGGCAAATAACTTCTCAAAATGCTGCTTAGGCAACTGCAGGGACTGGTCCAGTCATCAGGAATCAAGAATGGCTTGAATTGGAAGGGAGGGAGGGAGGAAGGAGGGAGAGCAGGCAGGCAGGCAGGGAGAGAGGGAGAGAGGGATGAGTGAAGGAGGGAGGAAGGGAGAAAGGAAGGAAGGAAGGAAAGAAGGAAGGAAGGGAGGGAGGGAGGGAGGGAAGGAGAAAAGAAGGAAGGAAAGAGGAAGAAAGGGATGGAGGAGAGGAAGGGAGGAAGGAGGGAGGGAGGGAGGGAGAGCAGGCAGGGAGAGAGGGAGGAAGGAAAGAAGAAGAGAGGGAGGGAGGGAGGAGGGAGGGAGGGAGGAAGGAAGGAAAGAAGAAAGAGAGGGAGAAAGGAAGGAAGGAAAGAGGGAGAAAGGGAGGGGAGGGAGGAAGAAGGGAGGGAGAGCAGGCAGGCAGGCAGGACTATAATAAAAATGTAAACAATTTTATCCATTTTGGGCCATTGATCAGTCAATACAATTGTTCCAAACTAATAAATGAAGGTGTGTAGGGGGTGGTGGTACTTACTGAAGAAAAGGATACAAGTGGGTCATACGCCTTAATAACGACACACTTCACACAAGTCCTGAAAAGGCCACCGGTAGGAGATAAATACATGATATATAAATAATTTTTGCCAACTGGAACACCGCAGGCAATTAAGGTGACATTCCCTTTTCTGGGGCCAGGAGGACTCCTTCTGCCAATGGCAAACAGAGAGGCATGTGAGCAGGGCCGGATTTTCCTATAGGCTAACTAGGCTTCAGCCTAGGGCCTCAAGATCAAGAGGGGCCTACACAGTGGTGGGATTCTGGGGGCTCTAGGGGGTTCGGGCCGAGCCCTTTGTTAAATTGCTGGCTCGCCCGCCCCTCGCCTCCCACCCGCGCGGCGCCAGCCTACCGTAGCCAGGGATGGGCAATTGTGGCTCTTTTACAACCTGTGGACTTCAACTCCCAGAATTCCTGATGCAGCTTGGCTGTCTGAGGAATTCTGGGAGTTGAAGGCCACAGGTTGTAAAAGAGCCACAATTGCCCACCCCTTCCCTAGCCTGAGTTCCGCTGCCTGGGATCCACGTGGGCTCCGGATGCAAGAGAGCAGGATGGAGAAAGCAGCTTCCCCACCTTCACTCACCCTCCCTCTCTGCCGTTCGCTTACCCCACCCACTCCCCATCTATTGCTGCCTCCGATGGCTGGAGGAAAAAGAAACTTCAAATTCTTGCCGCGGGGCTTCAAAGGGCCGCCCTAGAGCCAGTGCTGCAGCCGAACCCTTTGTTAAATTGCTGGCTTGCCCCGCCCCTCTGCACCACTATTTATTGCCAATAAATAGTGGTGGGTGAGGGGCAGGGGAGCCAGCAATTTAACAAAGGGTTCAGTGTTTTTTTTTGTAATTTTATTGGCCCCCAGAGCTTCAGCATAGGCTAATTAGCCCTTGCTTAGATCGGCTCCCGACCCCCAGCTGATTTGCTCTCAGCTGTTTTGCTCACGGATCTGCTCCTTGCTTGCAAAGAATGCTGATTTCCCCCCCACAGCTATACTGAAAAACGAAAGAGAAAGTAAAGCAGGCTGTTGGCTTTGCACGTTGGAAAATTAGGCAGGCAGATTTCTTTTTCCTCACCAAAAAAGGTAGGTGCAAACAACAGGAAATTTAGGGAAAAAGAGGAGATTTTAAAACACAAAAGAAAAAAGGCTCTATTTAACTAGGGAATTGTAATAATTGAGATACTATTAGTTGTATATTGTGTTGAAAGCAGAAATGGTTAAGTTGTGGTTTGGAGGAATATATGGGGGAAATTATTTGGTTTATTATTATTGGTAAATATAATTAATTGATTTGTAAGAAATTGGATTGCATGGAAATAATTGGAATATTCATGTTCATATTGAATAATATACAAAAAAGGTAGTTATATAACTAATTGATTTATATTAAAATGTTGAACTCATATTAAACAACTGTAATATTACATAATTAACCAATGTGAGGATGGATATAAAAATAGATGACAATGGGAAGGGGTATAATATAGAATAGAAGGGAAAAATTGAATTTGATTAAGATTAGAGATGAGGATGAGGGTAATATTGGTTTTTTACAAAAATAGATGAGGAATAAATATGGCAAAAAGGAAATATAGAAATTGTAAATTTAATTGAAATGACTAAACACTGTTTAAATTTGTGAACCGGCCAAATACTCTGTTCAAAGAAAATACATTGCATGTTTGTATGTGTGTTTCTAATTATTGTTATTTATTCATATTTGTTCTTTAAAGTTTAACAATTCATTCTTTATCTTAATATCTTTATATTTTTGGGGGGTTGGCTTTCTTCCCTTTCATCTTTTTTATTGTACAGCAATCTTTCTCCTCAAACCTACCACCTCTCTTTTCTTTCCTTCTTACTTTCTCTTCCTCCCCCTCTTCTTCTCCTCCCTACTTCCTCTTCCTTTCTCCTTCTCCTCCTCTCTTCCTCCCTCTCTCTCCTACTCTAATTTCCCTTCCCTTCCTTCATCCCTCTCTATTGCTGTATCCTTTTATGCATATGGACTACTCAGAGAGCTGAAAAAGTTATTTCTGACTGGTCCTCGCACTTTTGACCAGTCCTCGAACTTACGACTGTCCTCACATTTTACATTTTTGCCCTATCTTGTCACCATGGTGAAGAGAAGCAGTTGTGAAATGAGTGACATGGTTGTTAAGAAAGCTGCACGGGCATAAATGTGAGGATGGTCATAAGTGTGAGGACCAGTCAAAAGTGCGAGGCCCAGTCAGAAATGACTTTTTTCAGCCCTCTGGGTAGTCCTTTTGTGCATATGGACTACTCAGAGAGCTGAAAAAGTTATTTTTGACTGGTCATCGCACTTTTGACCAGTCCTCGAACTTACGACTGTCCTCACATTTTACGTTTTTTCTCTATCTTGTCACCATGGTGAAGAAAAACAGTTGTGAAATGAGTGACATGGTTGTTAAGAAAGCTGCACGGGCATAAATGTGAGGATGGTCATAAGCGTGAGGACCGGTCAAAAGTGTGAGGCCCAGTCAGAAATGACTTTTTTCAGCCCTCTGAAAAAAGTCTATGCACACAGCCACGCCCACCCGGTCACATGACGAGCTACCCACGCCTACAGTCACGTGACCAGCTAGCCATGCCCACCCAGTCACATGATTGCCAAGCCACACCCCCAACTAAGCCACGCCCACAGAACCTGTTGTTAAAAAGTTGAATCCCACCACTGGTGAAAGGGCCTCATAAGTGGAATAGCCTAGGGCCTCTTCCAGTCTAAATCCGGCCCTGCATGTGAGAGGCAAACAGAGAGGCAAGAGCCTTGATGGTACAGTGGTTTAGTGCACCCTGTTATTAACACAGCTGCCTGCAATTTCTGCTGGTTCGAATCTCTCCAAGGCTCAAGGTTGACTCAGCCTTCCATCCTTTCTAAGGTAGGTGAAATGAGGACCTAGTTTGTGGAGGCAATAAACTGACTGTATAAAATATACAAAAGAATGAAGGCTATTGCTTAATGCATTGTAAGCCGCCCTGAGTCTCCGGAGAAGGGCGGCATATAAATCAAATTAAAAAAAAAAACACACACTTTATTCACTGACTAAACACTAAACACACTTTTATAAATGTTTGGCAAAAGGTTTGTGTGCTTCTCTGCCCTCGTGGCTTTCTTTCTTTCTTTCTTTCTTTCTTTCTTTCTTTCTTTCTTTCTTTCTTTCTTTCTTTCTTTCTTTCTTCTCTCTCTCTCTTTCCTTCCTTCCTCCCTCCCTCCCCTTCCTTCCTTCCTCTCTCTCTCTCTTTCCTTTCTTCCTCTCTCCCTCCCTCTCCTTCCTTCATTCCTTCCTCCCTCCCTCCCTCCCTCCTTCTTCCTCCCTTCCTCCCTTCCTTCCTTTCTTCCTTTCTTCCTTCCTTCCTTCCTTCCTTCCTTCCTTCCTTCCTTCCTTTCTTTCTTTCTTTCTTTCTTTGCCTCCCAGCATTTTTCCATTGGTTGAGAGTGACTTTGCTCAGACCTTCCTTCCTCATATGTATGACGCTCCGTATCCTTTTCAATTAATTAACACTATAAATTTAAGCATACGCGTTAATTTCTTTATCACCTCCCCCGCATCTCTTCATACTTGTGCTGACCTTCCGAAACAGGAAAGGAAAAAAATGAAATAGGCGAGCTCTTCCTTGTGACCTCTAGAAGCAAAATCTTTGGGTGCCCCTTCACCCAACTCCACTTATTGAATAGAGAAATGCTGCAACAAACTGTTTTCTACACAGTAACTCCTGCTTAAATTAAATAAGACTTCTAAAATTAACTAATGAACGAATGCTTCTCAGAGCAAATAAGCTTAAGGTGATAATGTCATCTGGCTATTTGCAGATTTTTACGTTAATGAAGTGCCCCAGAGACCGTGTGGACATGGTGCATGGTTGTTTTGTTGTGAATCTGCTTTATTTAATGCAGCTGTGAAATCTCCCCCGGTTCTATCTGGCTCTGCCCACTTGCCGGAATGTCATTACGTCCCATTTTTTAACCATCTGCACATGCACAGAAGGTTCTGCGTATGTTCAGAAGAGGCACTCCTGCATGGGAGCACATCCGAACCAGTAGTGAAGATAAGTGAATTTCACCGCTGATTTAATGTCGATTAAATTTATATAATGCTTTGATGAGTTTTCGCTTTCATTGAACATGTAGGGCCCTGCTAAAGTCAAAATGTGACCTTTTATTAGGAATCAATCCCCCCCCCCATTTTTCTATTTCTAGTTCGTCTTTGAGCATGACCATGATCATAATCTGCTCATGATCTGTCCCATTCTTAGCCCATAGCCAAATCTTTTGTCGAGTGCAGGAAATCAGGAGTCCAAATAAATATAGATTCAAATAGATATAGGTTTATTGTAGGTTAATGTTCTCTGCATCCCTGTTTGGTTTGGTGGTGGCAGGGCCTCAGATAGAAAGTCCCTACGGAGAGTGGCAAGGACAGTGGAGAAGGTTATAGAAAGCGAGCTTCCTATCATTCAGGATACTGCTTATAAGTGCTATGTGCTTAGAGCTCGAAACATTGTTAGAGACCCCACACACCCATTTTACAGTCTGTTTTTGTTGCTCCCCTGCGGATGGAGGTTTCGAAGTATTTCTAGCAGGACTACCCAATTCTGTAACAGCTTTCTTCCCTCGGCCATCCGTTTGGTAAACTCACAAGCTTTGTTTTTCTCGCCATGGACACATGTACATCTGAACTAGACTGTGTTGTTTCTCCATGTCATATACTATATCTGGGTATACACATAATTTTGTATTTATTTATTTATTTATTTTGTCATGTTCATGTAGAGTATATTGGAGGTGGTGACCCTTTGAGAGCTGTAGGCAACGAAATTTCATTTTAATGTATGCCAATTAGTGAACATTCAATAATAAATTATAAATTATGACAATAACATTATTATTCTACTCTACTCTACTCTACTCTACTCTACTCTACTCTACTCTACTCTACTCTACTCTATTCTATTCTATTCTATTCTATTCTATTCTATTCTATTAAGATTACCATATAGGACTTTGTTCTATGGAATAGATTTGCACGGCAAACATGTCTTTGCGTTGATTCTCATTTTAAAAGTATAAATAGCGTCCACTGAGAAGATAATTGCAACATCATAACAGGAGTGGACAGAGAATTTAAATTCTTCCCTCCCTTGAAACGGTCCAGAGAAAATGTTCTCATTTGAAGCTGCCCTTTGCTTGGGGAACAAATCTTCAATCGGTGCCAAAGGTCTTCAAAATTGTACTGCTCTTGCTATAAACTGACCACTCTATTTCAGCAGTCAGCTGTAGTTCTTGCCTTAGTTTTTTTTAAAAAAAAAATTAAAAAAAATTGGAAAGTCAATTGTACCATTTCTCTTCTTTTAGTAGAAGAAATTAAAGAAATTACATAAATAAGGACTTTGATCCCAGAGCCTTTTCCCATTCTTTATTAGAGAGAGCAAGAGTGACAGAGAGAGAGAGAGAGAGAGAGAGAGAGAGAGAGAGAGAGAGAGAGAGAGAGAAAGAGAAAGAGACACACACACATACACAGAGAGACAGAGAGAGACAGAGACAGACAGAGACAGAGAGACAGACAGACAGACAGAGACAGAGAGAGAGACAGACAGACAGACAGACAGAGAGAAACAGAGACAGACACACAGAGACAGACAGACAGACAGACAGACAGAGACAGACAGACAGACAGACAGACAGACAGAGAGGGGGGGCCTTTTCAGTGTAGAATGAAAGAAGTACAACAGCAGAGTTTGAAAATTAAATTTATTATTCCTAACTGCTGTGGTATTAACATGTCTCGAAAAATTGCTCGTAAGAGAATACTTCTTCTCTATTGTGGAAGGGTCATAATCCAATTTCATCTACGCTTTTCAGCTTTCAGATTCAATCCGGACTTGGGAATCATTTAATAACAGAATAACAGAGTTGGAAGGGACCTTGGAGGTCATCTAATCCAACCCCCTGCTCAACCATTTCAGACAAGTGGTTGCCCAGTCTCTTCTTAAAAACCTCCGGTGTTGAATGTCTATGGAGATTCTCAGTCATCCAAGTCATGGTTGTCTCAAAGGCAACTGGACTTTCTGGTTTTCCTTTTTTGAAGATTAGATTAGATTAGATTAGATTAGATTTATTAAATTTGTATACCGCCCTTCTCCCAAAGGACTCAGGGCGGTGAACAGCCAAGATTAAAATACATACAATATAAAAATTAAAATAAATTAAAACAGAATTAGATCAGTTTGGCTTCCCCAAATTTTAAGACGTTGGATGAGAAGACGTCTTGCTTCTCATCCGAGAATCTTCTTCAGCTCTGAAGCTGAAGCTCTGAAGCTGAAGAAGCTTCTTGGATGAGAAGTGAAATGTCTTCAAAAAAGAAAAACCAGAAAATTCAGTTGCCTCTTGAAAAAAGCACCTTTGGGACTCCAATGTTGAAGCACCCATAACTTCTGATGGCAAACTGTTCCATTGGTTAATTGTTCTCACAATGGTTGGTTTCTCCTTAGTTCTAGGTTGCTTCTCTCCTCGATTTTCTTAATATTTTCTTAAGAGCTTTAGATTAAAGCCACCAACATTCATGCCTGGTTCACGGAGGACATTGTATTTCGCATCTTTGGGGTGATTCGCGATGCCAATAAATTTTACAAAATTTAGTCAGCAGAGCTGTGGCTGCTAAAATGCTTCCTCTTTATAGCAATGGGGTAATCAAAGCCAAAAGCTTGACAAAGCTAAATTGTAACACAGAAGACAATGGTGTGAGGTCACTTTGCAATTTGGTTTCAGAATCAACCGGATGTCATTTCAGTTTTGGTGCGTTAAGAGGAGGGCCGCAAGAAGTTCGGTCCATCATTACGCTTCAATTTCATTTATTGCTTTTTTGTTCATTCCCCTGGTACCTCTTATGCTATTCTCATTGCATTAGCTGCAAATTCATTTCCAGTATTCAAACAAAAAGTGTTCATATGGAAAGCGTATGGAAAAATAAAATTGTATGTATACTGGGAACGGAACAGGTTTCTCTGGGGGAAACATGATGCGTATCAGATCATCTGGGTTTCAGTGTTTCATTTTATCTGGCATTTGGGATTCCAAGGGCTCACAGTTAACCAATCATTGCAGCTTGCCGTCAAACCGGGTCTTTTGATACTGGATCATGCTTAACGTTTGCAAATCACTTCTCTCCTTATTATATTTATGAATAATATTGCTTTCTAGACCTTTCATACTCAGTGGATTTTGCAAGCGGCAGACTCTATTTCCGTATTTAATCTTTCACATCCTTCCTTTCTAAGCAAGAGGCTACATTTCATATTTATGCTTTTATCTTCTCTGTGGCTGAAAACTGTATTATAAAAAGGAAGGATCAACTCAAGTCTTTGTCAGAGCTTTAGCCTTCAACTAACCTACAACTCTCGTGGATTAAGCAGAAAAGGAGTAATGCCTAGTGACGTTTTAATATTGCTCCCACACTGCACCAGGTCGGGGCAATCTGATCTAGGAATTTTAGCTGATCAAAGCCTCATGGCAAAGTTATGTGCCAACAGGCACGCACGCACACACACACACACAAACACTGCAAATCAATTCAGCAGACAAAACCCAAAGTCCATAAAAACTCTTAATCAAAAGGTCAGGGTATCGGCAAAACTGAAGTCAAAATTCATGCCCCAATCCCAAAACACCAGGGAATTTCTAGAAGCCTGGCACTCTGACAAATCAACCATCAATAGACACATAGACGTTAACAACATTTATAGACTGTGCAGAGGTGGTATTCAGCCGGTTCGGACCGGTTTGAGCGAACCGGTAGTGGAAATTGTGGGTGGGCCCTGGCTCTATGCTGTCCTATTTAGGCAAGTTTTTGAGGCTGGACGCATGCGCAAAAGGTGTGCTGCACGAGCAAAGCACATGCACAGAAGTCTGGGCACATGCACGGAGGTGGTGCATTCAAGCAGTGAGAGCGAGTGCGCACGTGTGCTCACATTTTCAGTGCTGGGAAAACCGGTAGGTAAATTATACGAATCCCACCTCTGAGACTGTGCAAAAGAATCAACCAACCAGCCCAAAACAGAACAGAAAGACTCCAGCACCTCTCCACCAGCAATCAGCACCCAGATAAGCATAGATTAACTCCACCTTTGTTTTGGACAGAATTACTACTGGTTTGCAATGGGGCGTGCGTGTGTGCTCACTTTGCTTGTGCAAATGCATGCTCTTCTGCGCAACCCACCACTGATGAACACCCTTTGAATGGTGTGGGAGTATGGATAGATTTCCAGGAAAAAATGCAGGCTACAGGAACCATTAGCAAGACTCAAGTGACTCTGAGGACACAGATAAACCTCCAAGTGGCCTCAACGACCAGCTGTCTGAAAGGAATATAATGACCAGCTGTCTGACAGGAATATAAATCCTTCCATTTCCCACCGTGCAGTTAGAGCTGAATAAGCTACTTGGATGAGAAGCGAAATGTCCTCAAGGGAAAACCCAAGGAAGTCCAGTTGCCTCTTGAAAAAAGCACCTTTGTGACAGAATTCTCTTGATTTTAACACCCTCTTGAACTTCTATTTTTATGGTTTGTATTCAATGCTTGAGGGGTTTGGCTTATATGGATGTTTCTGCTGTGGATTTTTTTATATTCTGCCACCAAGACAGTGGTGGGTTCCTCCTGGTTCGGCCCAGTCCGTCTGAGCCGGTAGCGGTGACAATATGATGTCACCGAACTGGTTCTCTTTGTTTGGGAGCTGGGCCCTCCCACCTCACCCCCCCGCATTATTCTTACCTTTTATTTGGCCCCGCCCCCAATCTATTCGCTGCCTCCCGAGTCCCAGCTGATCAGCTAGAAGGAAAAAAAACTGTTTAAACTCTTGCCACGGGGCTTCAAAGGGCAGCCCTACAGCTGATCAGTGTTAAAAGGCAGTGTGGTGGTAGACCAGTGCGCTCGAAAAACAAATGGGTAGACCGGTGCCTCCAAAAACAAATGAGTAGACCGGTGCCTCCAAAAACAAATGAGTAGACCGGTGCCTCCAAAAACAAATGAGTAGACCGATGCCTCCAAAAACAAGTGGGTAGACCAAAACGCTCCAAGAACAAATGGGTAGACCGGTACAGCTTTGCAAGCAGTTAAAAGCCCGGAAGGCCAGTACCTCTGCTAAATCCTAAAGAATTGTCACATGACCATCAAACCACACCCACAAAATAAGCCACGCCCACAGAACCGGTAGTAAAAAAATTTAGAACCCACCTCTGCACCAAGAGTCTTGAATGCAGCTGCATGGGAATATGAAAACAACAACAAAAAACAAATAAATAACTAAGTTAGATCCATCATCTATTTACGTATTCATTGATGCGTGTTTTTTTTTTTAAAGGGGTTGCAGGATTGCAAAAAAATTTTGAATCCCTGTGGCTAATGAGATAAAGCAAGAACATGAGGTGGCCAAAGTTGTTACGAGGCAGAGAAATGAAACACCCCTGTTGCTATTAAAACTTGAAAGCAGAATGAAGACAGTAGAATGTCCGTGTCAAGCTTAAGATGGAAAGAATGAAAATAGCTTTCGGGTAGCAATTTAAAGTTTGACAAGTTGATTACAGAAGTCTACTGGAGTGTTGTCAGTTTATTCTCATACCTTGGCTCACTGATTTTTTAAACACGGATTTCTTTTAAAAAATAAAATAAAATAAATAGAAGCGTCCTGCAGTTGTAGCTCAACCAAACCACGGGGGGGGGAGGGGGGGATAGGGCACGTTTTTTTTGTTTGTTCATTTACCAAACATATTTGTGCACCATGGCATTCAAATCAACCCCTGTCAGCTCTGAAAGAAAAAAAAAATATGCAATATAAAACACTTCCAATCTATAAAAAACATTAAAAAAAAAAAAGCAAGAGCACGACAACAATAGAAGTGGAGTAAAAGTGGTATAACGTCAAATGAATTGGCTTGAGTATTTCTCCATGATATTGGAACTCTGATACAACCCAACAAGACATACACAGACTTCAGAGGACAATTAGAACTGCAGAAAAAACAAGGGCTACCAACCTGCCTTCCATTGAGGACCTGTAAACTGCACGAGTCTTAAAGAGGGCTGAGAAAATATCTACAGACCCCTTGCATCCTGGACATAAACTGTTTCAACTCCTACCTTCAAAACGAAGCTATAAAGCACTGCACAGCAGAACAACTAGACACAAGGACAGTTTTTTCCCGAACGTCATCACTCTACTAAACAAATAATTCCCTCAACATTGTCAAACTGGTCTGCTGGCCTGGTGGCTCAGCAGACTAAAAGCATTGTGATTAACACCAGCTGTCTGCAATTACTGTAAGTTCGAATCTCACCAGGCTCAAGGTTGACTCAGCCTTCCATCCTTTCTAAGGTAGGTGAAATGAGGACCCAGATTGTGGGGGCAATAAACTGACTTTGTATAAATATACAAAAGGATGAAGGCTATTGCTTAACGCATTGTAAGCCGCCCTGAGTCTCTGGAGAAGGGCAGCATATAAATCAAATTAAAAAAACAAACAAACTATTCACTAAGTCTGCATTACTATTAATCCTCTCATCTTTCCCACCACCCATCTCCTCCTACTTATGACTGTATGACTGTAACTTTGTTGCTTGTAACCTTACGATTTATATTGATATTGTTCCCTGATTGCTTATTTGTACCCTATGACTATCATTAAGTATTGTACCTTATGATTCTTGATGAATGTATATTTACTTTTATGTACATTGAGAGCATAGGCACCAAGACAAATTCCTTGTGTGTCCAATGACACTTGGCCAATAAAAAATTCTATTCTATTCTGTTCTGTTCTATTCTATTCTATTCTATTCTATTCTATTCTATTCTATTCTATTCTATTCTATTCTATTCTATTCTATTCTATTCTATTCTATTCCATTCCATTCCATTCCATTCCATTCCATTCCATCCCATCCCATCCCACCCCATCCCATCCCATTCTATTCTCTCTCATCCTGGGTGAAAATCCTATTTCCTAGAGACTGCCTGAACCCAATGCTATAGAATAAGTAACTTTTCCATGAATATCTATCTATCTATCTATCTATCTATCTATCTATCTATCTATCCATCCATCCATCCATCCATCCATCCATCTATCTATCTATCTATCTATCTATCTATCTATCTATCTGGAAAGCAAGGAGAGGTTCCAAATCCTGTCGCTACTGGTTTGCTCATGCACATGCTCCACTTCTGCGCTTGCACTGAAGCGTCCAGGCAGGTGGGTGGAGCCTCCCACCACCACCGCTACCGGTTCGCCTGATCTGGTGCAAACCGGTAGCAACCCACCACTGATGGAAAGGTGTGCTTTTAGGCAGATCCCCCAATTTGGAGAAGTATTCTTGTATACTAGATTATGTCAAACTTGATTTCAATGAGGGCCACATCAGGGTTGTGTTTGACCTCTGAGGGTTGGGGTGGGCATGGCTGGGGGAGGGCGTGGCTATGGTGGGCATGGCCAGGGATGGGTGTGACCATGGTGGGTTGACATGGGGCTCATGTCGGGGGCACCTGTGGTGGCCAAGTGATAAGGTAAGACTTCCCTGAGACCCTCCTTCACTCTCCATATAATCTTCTTCCTTCCTTCCTTCCTTCCTTCCTTCCTTCCTTTTCTTCTTTTTCTTTCCCTCTTCATTCTCCTTTCTTCTTCCTTCTTCATAACGTTCAAAAGAAAGGTTAAAGAGAGTTGCACTAAAATGTTGTGTAATTGAAGCACAGTCTTCTTACTGGAAAGTATATAACTGGAAAGCTGAAGAAACTTTTCCCCATCACATTTTCTTGGTGATGTCATAGTTCATAAAAGGAAAGGTCATTATGGAAGATGAAATGTAAGGATCCCCTCTTTGTACGATGTGTAAATTGCAAAAACAGATTGTTAATAACAGATTGTTCAGAGCGGCCTCAAATTTTAATTTTGCTATTGTTTAATCTGTTCACTATTTTTTTTCCCCCTTCCTAGTACGCAATGTATGACAGGTCAAATGGAGTTGCAAATAGACGTAGAAGTTTATAAGTTTTGGATCTGCTTTGCAAAGGGGGCATGGGCAGATAATATTGTGATAGATTCGTCAGTGTCCAACTGGGGAGGGATAATACTGTATGTGTCTTTATGTTTTTGTCCTTTTAATTCACTCTTTTAAAACTGTTCTTCTCTAGTTTGTTTTGTCTTCATTATTTTTCCCCCCTTGGGGTTTTTTATTTTTTGAATAAAATAAAAATTATATCGAGACACCTGGTCTACCCCAACATGTGGGAGGGGGCATTCTGCTCCCTTTATATATATATATATATAAAGGAGGGTCTCAGATAAATTGATTGAAAATACTGACTCATTGTCATGATCTGACAATGGGCCCATAAAATTGTGGCAGGATTTGTGTCTGTGTGTGTGTGTGTGTGTGTGTCTGTGTGTGTGTATTCTTTAGAAGCTGAAAAAGCTTCTTGAATGAGAAGCGAAACGTCTTCAAAGACAAACGAGAAAGTCCAGTTGCTTCTTGAAAAAGCACCTTTGGGACAACCATGAGATGGATGACTTGAGAACAGGGGTGAAATCCAGTAGCTTCTGACAGGTTCTGGAGAACCGGTAGTGGAAACTTTGAGTAGTTCAGGGAACCAGCAAATGCCATCTCTGGCTGGCCCCGGGAGTGGGGTGGGAATGGGGATTTTGCAGGATCCTTCCCCTGCCATGCCTACCAAACCACACCATGCCACCAAGCCACGCCCATAGAACCGGTAATAAAAATACTTGGATTTCACCACTGCTTGAGAATCTCCATGGACATGTGGGTGGGGATGGTTTGCATAATTTTAATTTTTTGCTACTAGGAATATACTTTCCTAAATGGGTCCATCACATTGGACCACATTGGATGACTGAGTAGCATGCATTTCAAATTGGGTGCTCCCGTCAAAAGGCAAAATTAAAGTGGTACCTGTAAAACCAAGAACAGCATAGGGAGCCCTTACACCTGTTGTGGCATTCGTTGTAATTGTTCAATTCTTAGACTGTCTATGCATGGCCTATGAAGCCTGTCACTGCAATTTTAAACTATATTTATACATAAGGAAAAAAAAAACAACAACACCTAAGGCCATCAAACCTGGGACATTCTCATTTTTTCCTCCACACAAAATTTATGGCACTGGCAACTTTCTGCCAAGAAATATTATTTTGAGGTACATTTCGGACATAGCTTTCCTCTTGGGAAACCACAAGGATTTGCATTTCGCATTTAGGTCTTCATGCAGTAACTCATTTTTGTTTATAGTGACAAGTGGTTTCCTAGAGAGATTCAGTTGCTATGATTTATTGTTTGAGATGCATGAAATCGGGATACTTAGGTAGACGCTAGACGTATTTGACATGATAGCAGTGTTCCAATATTTGAGAGGCTGCCACAAAGAAGAGGCGGGGTGGGTGGGTGGTCAGCCTATTTTCCAAAGTACCAGAATGCAAGACAAGAAGCAATGGATGGAAACTAATCAAGGACAGAACAAAGCTAGAAGTAAGGAGAAACAGTGAAAACAATTAATCAGTGGAATGGCTTACCTTCAAAACAGGGGTGGGTTCTATTTACCTTTACTACCAGTTTGCAACTGGTTTACTGCTTTGCTCACGCGTGCGCCAGGCTTCTGCGCACACACAGATTGCCTATGACGACATCTGGGTGTTGTCACAGGCCCCGTACGGCCTAGCTGCACAGGCCGCGTACGGGCCACAACACTGGGGCGGTGAGAGGAGCCTCCCGCCAGTTTTACTACCGGTTCTTGCGAACCGGTCTGAACCGGGAGCAACCCTCCACTGCTTCAAAAGTTGTGTCTGCTCCAACATTGGAGGTTTTTAAGAAGAGATTGGACAGAGCCTTGGTAGTACAGTGGTTTAAAGCACCCTGTTATTAACACAGCTGCCTGCAATTACTGCACGTTCGAATCTTACCAGGCTCAAGGTTGACTCAGCCTTCCATCCTTTCTAAAGTAGGTTAAATGAGGACCCAGTTTGTGGGGGCAATAAGCTGACTTTGTATAAATATACAAAAGTATGAAGGCTATTGCTTAACGCATTATAAGCCGCTCTGAGTCTCCGGAGAAGGGCGGCATATAAATCAAATTAAAAAAAAACAAAAAACAAAAAAAACATTTGTCTGAAGTTGTGTAGGGTTTCCTGCCTAAGCAGGAGGTTGGACTAGAAGACCTCCAAGGCCCCTTCCAACTCGGTTATTCTGTATATCCCAAAACACCTGTAAGTAAGCGACTCACTCATTTATTTTTATTTTGTTATTTAGGATCTCTTGAATCCAACTGATGAAAGAGAAGTGTAAATCTGAGCACTCTGGTATTTTTAAATCAAACTTGTCCTTTGATGTAGGGTTTCCTGCTTGGGCAGTGGGTTGGACTAGAAGACCTCCAAGGTCCCTTCCAACGCTGTTCTTCTATTCTATTCTTTAATGTCTCATTTATTAGATGAAGTGAGATTGAATAATGAAGTCATTACATTCAGTCATGGGTTTCAATTTAGTTTACTACTGGTTTGCTCATGCGTGCAGGTGCGCTCACGCACAATTCTTCTGCACATGTGCAGAAGCGTCCAGGTGGGTGGGCAGAGCTTGCCACCGCCGTTACCAGTTCGCCTGATCTGGGGCGAGCCAGTAGCAACCCACCACTGATTACATTATTGCATTATTCCACTAGGTCTCCTACATTTTATAAAACAGGTGCTTTTGGAGCGATAGGTGGACATTTTTTTTATAACTTCAGGTAGCTTGTGTTCTTATCGTTACACACCAATTAAAACTGATCAGTCATTTAGCTTGTTAGTTAAGCTTTCACCTGCAAAGGGTGGACATCAAATCCTTCCAGCCCTAACCCTTATGAAAAAGTAAGTTAAAAATAAAATAGGGACTCCATCAGTGGTGAAATCCAATTTATTTATTTATTTATTCTATGCTCTTCAGCGACTGTCTCAGGACTTAACAGAGAATAGAATAGAATAGAATAGAATAGAATAGAATAGAATGGAATGGAATGGAATGGAATGGAATGGAATGGAATGGAATGGAACGGAACAGAATAGGAGTGGAATAGGAATAGGAATAGGAATAGGAATAGAATAGAATAGAATAGAATAGAATAGAATAGAATAGAATAGAATAGAATAGAATAGAATAGAATAGAATATTATAATATTATTGTAAAGTGACGGAAGATGTTTGGAACCAGTGATATCTATGTCCAATGTTTTTTCTTTTTAAATTTTGTATTATTAATAAAAAACTTTTTAAAAATAAATTTAAAAAATCATTAAAACAATTAAAAATGCTGCCTAGAAAATGGTTAAACAAGTCCATCTAGTCAACAGAAGTCAGTCTGACTTGAAGACAAGAAAGAAAAAAAGCACAGGTTCAAAGAAATAAGGCTAAATAGCAAATATCCTCAATGGGCAGTTGGAGTTAGAATAGAATAGTTGGAAGGGACCTTGGAGGTCTTCTAGTCCAACCCCCTGCTTAGGCAGGAAACCCTACACCACTTCAGACAAATCATTATCCAACATCTTCTTAAAAATTAATTAATTAGTTACTGTGTGGGTTTTAAGCATATGTTCATAGAGTCAAGATTTTGTTATTTTCCACTCTGCCGGCGAAAATAACACCTGATAAACAAATTGAGCACGTTTGATTATTGAGTTTGATTTCATTAACGATGGAAAAAGAGGGTTATTTATTTATTTATTTTTGTTAGAAAATAGATTTTTCTAGAATGACTGTGTCAGATGAAACAAATGAGGAAAGAAAAAAACAAAAACAAATGAAAAAAATATAACCAATTATTCCCGGAATTAAAAAAAAAAAATATCTGAAATGCACATTTCTTTTAGACTCTCAATATGAATCTTGGAATTTTGTTTTTATGCCTATTGATCCTGCTCTTTTCATTTATTTCAGCCTGCGTACAGCTTTTCTGCTGAAGTTCAATTGCCTATTTTCAAGGAAAATAGGCAATTGAATTTTCTAGGTTTCACTGACCTTGAACGTTTGTTAGGCACAGTGGCTAGTAAATAACCCAGAATTGTTGACTGATAAATCATAAATCTGAGATCTTTCAGCTTCATAAGCCAACAACGGAAAAATCCATACTTCATGTAGAAAAAACATTCAGACTTACACAAAACGTTCTCATAAAGACTCATTTGTTGTTGTACAATAACTGATTGCTTTATATTCAAAAAAAAAAAAAAATCCCCTTGGATGTCTCAGTTTTAGTTAAGCCATTTGCTTAACCATCATCTGGCATATTTACGAGATGTTGAAGTATGCCAAAATGCTTCCCTAAGGACATACATTTCTCTGAGGTTTGAAGCGTTTATTTTCAGATCATTCTCTGAAACCCAAAGAGACGAAATTCATAGCAAAAAATTATAAAGTTAGTCTAGCACTGTACAGCATTGATCATTTAATGTGAGCCAGCCGTGTGCTGCAGCTGCCAAAAAAGCCAACACAGTCCCTAGGCTGCATTAACAGAAGGATAGAATCAAGATCAATTGAAGTTCTAATACTGCGTAGTAATGCCTTAGTACAGGAGTCAGCAACCTGTGGCTCTGGAGCCTCATGTGGCTCTTTCTTCCCTCTGCTGCAGCTCCCTGTCACTCAAAATCTGCAGGATCATTTCCTACCGGTCTCCCAGCGCCCAGTGCTCTCACATAGGGCTACCCTCCTCCGGGTCCCCTTCGCTAGACAATGTCAGCTGGCGGTCCCCAGGATGAGGGCATTCTCTGGGGTCGCACCGACCTTCTGGAATGGGTTGCCCACCGAACTCCGGACAGCCCCCGACCTCCGCACCTTTCGCGCCGAGCTAAAGACATGGCTTTTTCACCAACTTCCCTGATCCGTTGTGGATTTTAACTTGGGGATTGGGGATTTTAAATTGATTTTAATATTATTTAACTCTTATTTATTGTCGGGTTGTTTTATTGATGTGAGCCGCCCCGAGTCCTGCGGGAGAAGGGCGGCATATAAATCTGACTAAATAAATAAATAAATAAATAAATAAATAAATAAGTGTCACAACCGCCAATGTGTGACACCCATCGGCACACAATTTATTGAGCTTCTCAACCCCTGGTAGGCCAACCATGGATAACTCCAAGAAAAGAAAAGTTTTGGAAGAAAATAGACTACTTCTTTTAATTACGTTTGCCTTTGATCATTTTTACAGCTACACGTTTAGAGATTTGTTTTATATTTCGTCCAAATTAAATTATGCATGTAGGTTATTCTAAGTAGTGTGAGGTGGAGAATGTATATTTTTCTATGTTATGCTACTGATCTGACATTTCCTTTAGATCAAAGGGGCCTCCGTCTATTTCAACGGTCCCCCCCAAAAAAAATATATTGCTGAAAGTACCTCCTCAAAATGTCCAAATTCTCCAAGGTTCTGCATGATCTTTGCACCCAATTGAAGTTTAAAAACAAAAGAAAACCCAAGTTGTACGTTTTGAACTGTTTATATGCAAGCAGGATGCATTAAGATAATTTTGAAAAATTTATTCCCCTGTGCTCCTGCTACAATTACACTGCTCGGTTGTTTAGCAATTTTGATTAGAATTCGGGATAAATTGAAAGCAAACAAACAAGAAGCTAACAACAGATTGGAAAAGCTGAACATTTTGTCTTTTAGAAGCCGCCATTCTTTCGGAAGGAGAGAGAGAAAAAAAAAAATCGCTCGGCACTTCAGAGTATTAGCTACAAAAATATTGCCTAAAGCTTTCAAATTATGAGGAACACTTTGACAAAATACCAAAGAATTAATCATTAGTCACTCTTTTATCTGGGGGTTTTATAATATCATTTTCTCTAATTATCTCGGATGTTTCGCTATCGTGTTAAAGAAGTATTTTGCTATGAAAGGATGGGAAGAGACAAGTTCTTTTCAGACCTGGTCTCAAGTGGCTGGCAAAGCGCGTTAGAAGGAGTAAACAAAATTTGGTATTCTTGGCATTTGGAGATGAAAGAGACCTAAGGCTGAGTTGGCAGCAAAAAGCCCTCGAGGAAAGAGCTTCTGCCAACTCAGCATTGTAAGAAGGCTCCCATTGTTTAAAGTTCCATGCCTCCAGCTCGTGGTGCGTGAATAGCACCGACTTTCGAATTCCTATTTTGTTTGCCTCGTCCGTTTGTATGACAGACTGCGATGCATAACTAATGGCGTCTCCAAAGGCAATTTATACAGAAGTCAATATGGTTTACTGCACTTATCAGGTAGGCGTTAACTACTAGTGTTGGAGCAGAGAAATAGAAAGTTAGCAGAGTTGAAAAGGGGCAGGATAAGAACAATCGGCTTTTGTTTTGGTCTTCAAATGTAAAGGCAAATGATCCATGCTTGAGCTGAATAGGGATGGGTTTCCTTTATTGCAAAATCAACAAGTTTGATGCGAGTCCAAATAGTAATAGGATTTAGACTTATATACCACTTCACAGTGCTTTGCAGCCATCTCGCTAAGCATTTTACAGAGTCAGCCTCTTGCCCCCAACAATCCGGGTCCTCATTTTACCCACCTTGGAAGGATGGAAGGATGAGTCAACCTTGAGCCTGGTGAGATTCGAACTGCCAAATTGCAGGCAGCTGGCAGGCAGCAGAAGTAGCCTGCAGCACTGCATTCTAACCACTGTGCCACCACAGCTCTTATGATACTTAGAGAGTAGATACAGGAGAAACCGTCCGTTGGCCCCTTTCATCTTATGAATTGTTGTTGTTGTTGTTGTTAGTTGCAAAGTCATGTCCAATGCATTGCAACCCCATGGACAACGTTCCTCCAGGCCTTCCTGTCCTCTACCATCCCCCGGAGACCATTTAAGCTCACGCCGACTGCTTCATTGACTCCATCCAGCCACCTCATTCTCTGCCGTCCCCTTCTTCTTTTGCCCTCCATCGTTCCCAGCATTAGGCTCTTCTCCAGGGAGTCCTTCCTTCTCATCAGGTGGCCAAAGTCTTTGAGTTTCCTCTTCAGGATCTGGCCTTCTAAAGAGCAGTCAGTCTTGATCTCCTCTAGGACTGACCGGTTGGATGGCCTTGCAGTCCAAGGGACTCGCAGGAGTCTTCTCCAGCACCAGAATTCAAATGCCTCAATTCTTTGGCGCTCATCTTTTCTTATAGTCCATCTTATGAATACGTTAGTCTAAATAATAGAAGTGGAAAGAATTCACATAGCTGAATCTTCAAGGGATAGTGGAATATGAAACATTGCAAACTATTATTCGGACTACCTATATGTCCAAAGAAGCATTAATCTCCCTATTAAAAAAAAAACACAATAAGACACTATCATTTCCTTACTGTGAAGTATTGGAAAATATGTCTGGATTTCAGCATATCTCCACACATGGTCAAGTGAGTTGAGTTAGAAGTAGCACTTCTATAAATCAAGTATTTTACCTGGGCAGGGTAGAACAACATTTAGATCCCAGCTGTTACTTTTTTCAGATTTTCAGATTCTAGCATAATTAAACTACTTATTCAGTGATGAACAGTCTGGATTTATTTAATATTTTGTCTCCTTTTCGCATGCATAATCATACATTTCCTGCATCTGGAAGAGCTCAGGTACATGATTTTTATTAATAGTTTTGCAAACGTTGACTACAAATACCCAGAGACTCTTTTCATAGAGTTTGATCTGCTCACTGACTGAAATAAAGTGATTAGAGTGCCTAAGATTATTAAAACTCTTGGAAGAAGAAAAGTAGCTCAGATATAATTAGACAGAATTCTCCATATTAAAAAAAACCCAAAACAAAATATACCTGCATTATTTTTCCATTGTTCACAGTTAATAAATCAATTTCTCAAAAGTTTCTGAGATTATGAAGCATTGAAAAGGCTACAACTCTCTAGTGCAGGGATCCCCAACCTCTGGTCCATGGAGTAGCACTGGAGTAGCACTGGGCCGTGGTCAGAGGTAGCATTCAGTTCGGACTGGTTCGCCCGAACCGGTAGCAGAAATCATGGGTGGGCCTGCCCACCTGCCCTGGCTCTGTGCCATCCTATTAGGCACATTTTTGAGGCCAGGTGCATGCACGGAAGGCACGCACAGCCGCCAAGGCTCAAGGTTGACTCAGCCTTCCATCCTTTCTAAGGTAGGTGAAATGAGGACCCAGTTGTGGGGGCAATAAGCTGACTTTGTATAAATATACAAAAGGATGAAGGCTATTGCTGAGCACATTGTAAGCCGCCCTGAGTCTCCGGAGAAGGGCGGCATATAAATCAAATTAAAAAAAAAAAAAAACATGCATGGAAGGCCAGGTGCATGCATGGATAGGGACGTGCATGCAGTCACATTTGTGAACCGGTTGGGAAAGTAAGTGAATACCACCCCTGGCCGTGGCAGGTGTGATGTCTCCCTTGGATGACTCCTCCGACTCTTCCTCGGAGGCTCAAGGGAGAATGAGCTCATTCCTGGCACATCAGGAATGGAATTAATTACTGACTCTGAACAGCCAGCAGAAAGAGAATTACAGACTTTGTAATAACAGCTTGCAGGCCAGTGAAGAAGAGGAGGAGGAACTGCCTGCCGTAGTGGATCTCAGAGCACGCAAGGCAGAGAAATGGAGGTCTGCTCGGGAGAAGGCCCTGCCCCTCTTGATAGGCTAAACCGGTAAGCTATTTAGCACAGCAGGCAGAGGGAGACGTTGCTGGGAACAATGCATGTGGGTCACGGCCGTAGATTTGTTCATGTTTCCTGCTTGACTTTCGAGACTCTGAACTTCTATAACCAATGAGCTAACATGGACGGACTTTCAGTTTTTGCCTAGGGGGCTTTGTGTTCATTTATTGGACTTACTTGTTTGAGCAGCTTGCTATTTGTTTTATGGACTAATTGACCATTGCTTGGGGATTAATCTTGGCTTGTTCATGGCTGGCTTTGTTTGGAGCAGTTCGAAAGCCGAGTGAAGAGAACAGTTGGGGGAATATCAATAAAACCCTTCATAAACTACATTGGCATGTATATGTGGGCAGCACAGCATACCAGAAACTGGGCCAAGCAAACAAGTGAAGCCTCATCCATGAAATGCAGGCAGCACACAAAATCACACACCCTCCGGTCCACAGAAAAACCTCTCTCCACGGAACCGGTCCCTGGTGCCCCAAAGGTTGGGGGGCATTACTCTAGTGTACGTGTTCCTTATGGTGTATAACCCATAACCTATTTTTTTTAGAAATGGACCGTTCCGGTTGCGAATAGCTTTTATTTTCCCACCAATAAGAGTGTATGCAGCATGGCGCTTGTGTCAGTTATTTGGTGTTTTCTATTATTGTGTCAGTTATTTGGCATTTGAATTTGAGTTTCAGTCATTTTGACCACAGATCTTTGTTAACATTTTTTTTTTAAATAATGTCAGGGCCAAGTTTTCTACCAAAAAGAGTGCGATTTGGTGATCCAAACTTTTGTTGTGGTTCCGTTACTGGAGCCTGTGTCATTGGCAGGAGAGGACTCCGAGAATGAAGGAGAGGAGTTGGCAAGGCCTCCCTCTCCAGGACTCTCCTCTCTGGCAATGCCTTTGGTGTCAGCCGAAGGGCAAGAGATAGGGCCGGGGCCAAGCACGTCCACGCAGCCACAGATGGACAGTGATGAGGGTAATGAGTCTTGGCTGGATCCATGCCAGCGTCACAGAGATAAGCGCGTGCAACAGAAGAAAAGGCATGCCTAAGATTAGGCTGAGTCACTGGACCACACCCCACAGGATATAAAAGGGAGCGTGGTGGCCAGTCAAACCTTGTGACAAACAAAGCTGAAAGCTTCCACGCCATTCTGCATTGCCGGACTTTTGCTATAAGACTTAGCTGGATTATCTCTGGACTTGATTAACTCCATAATTATTGAGCTGTTTCTTTTGATGTATCAGAAGAGGGGAGAAATTATCTCTCCTCTTTGTAAATAATAAACTCTTGGCAGGCAGCCACTAGGTTGTTGCCAAGTTCCGTTATCTTAAGGAAAAGGATTTTGCCAGCTGGTTTGGTCTTTAACTCCTGAACATCTGTTGGTGTGTGTGCGTGTGGTTGGGGACAGAACATCTTTAAAGAAACTGTTTTAAAGTGGTATGGAGAAGCAGAGAGTGATCTGAGTGAAGTGGAATCGGATTGTGCCAAACAAATGTGTAATGGACGATGAGGAACACACCACCGTTGCTGATTCTGACATCAGCGATGATGAAGCTCCCAATGAAATAGATGACCAGGTACAATCTACATTGCACAATAATTTATATGGCAAGAACAAATTCAAATGGTCTCCTGAACCTTTTGAAAGCAATAGATCCAGAATCGCTAGTCACAATATTGTTGTGCAATTACCGTATTTTTCAGAGTATAAGACTCATCGGAGTATAAGACGTGCCTTAGTTTTTGGGGAGGAAAATAAGAAAAAAGCTGATTGGCAGGTGGATCAGCCTCCAGGAATACCCCAAATCAGCTGTTCCCAGAGGTTAATTTTAGCAACACGTTCCTTTGTTGTGAGCTCTGTGCCTTGCTTTTTTTCCCCCTTTTTCTGTGCCTCTGAAACTTCTAAAACTCTGTTTCAGAAAAAAAAAAATTCCTGCTTCTGAAAGCCTCCGAAACAGCTTCAGAACAAAAGCCTCTGAAGCTCTGTTTGGGGGCTTCTTTTCTGAAGCTGTGTTTTTGATGCTTTTTTTCAGCCTCTGAAACCTCCGTTTGAGAAGCCAGGTAGGGCTACATTCGGCGTATAAGACACACCCAGAAAAAGGTGCATCTTATACTCCAAAAAATATGGTACCTGGACTACAGCCAGCAGCTAGAAATCTCGGAAATTCACCTACTCCCCTAAAGATTTGGAAATTATTATTTTCTAAAGGAATTATTAGCGTCATCATTCAGTGGACCAATGTAAAAATTAGAGAAGAAAGATTGAAGTTCAAGGATGGAGAAACAAAAAGTGACCTGTGCGATGTGGATTTGATAGAGATCAATACATTTTTGGGTTTTACTGCTCAAGACCTCAATTTTTAGATTCAACCATGATAACATTGAATGTCTTTTTGCTACTGAAGTCATTATAATCTCATGTCTGTAATAGCGTAGCTGAAATAATACGTCTGCGGTTAAGGGTTAGGTCTGTTTTCAAAACTGTGGTTTTGGGTTTTAAGAGGAGAACAAATGTCATCCAACCTCTTTGTGTATTCCAAGGATCATTAACAACTGCACAGGAAATGCATGTTAAGTAGGGTTATGTAAATCTTCACTTCAAATATTTGAGCGGAGAGCAATTCTGTTGAACTTCTAATTTGAATTGACTCAGATTGACTATTAGAATGGATTTGGTGAGTCAAATTGAGTGTATTCTAATGGATTTTTAAAAATTTTATTTAGAGAGGCTTGTTTAAAGCTAAAGCTGTTTCTTTGAAACAGTTTGGAAAAAATCAAATAGAATAGAATTCTTTATTGGCCAAGTGTGATTGGACACACAAGGATGCATACGCTCTCGGTGTACATAAAAGAAAAGATACGTTCGTCAAGAATCATAAAGTACAACACTTAATGATAGTCATAGGAAACAAATAAGCCATCAAATCACATTAGGAAACAGTCAATGTAAGGATACCAGCAACAAAGTTACAATCATACAGTCATAAGTGAGAGGAGATGGGTGATAGGAATGATGAGAAGATTAATAGTAATGCAGACTTAGTGAATAGTTTGACAGTGTTGAGGGAATTATTTGTTTAGCAGAGCGATGGCGTTCGGGAAAAAACTGTCCTCGTGTCAAGTGTTCTGGTGTGCAGTGCTCTATAGCGTCGTTTTGAGGGTAGGAGTTGAAACAGTTTATGTCCAGGATGTGAGGGGTCAGTAAATATTTTCAAGGCCCTCTTTTTGACTGGTGCAGTATACAGGTCCTCAATGGAAGGCAGGTTGGTAGCCATTGTTTTTTCTGCAGTTCTAATGATCCTCTGAAGTCTGTGTCAAATGAAACCATTGATTTGATACCTTAAATCAAAGTCGTCAATCTCCATTTTTTTTTTTTAAAAAAAACATTTTTTAAAGAACTGAACCTTAAAATTGTATTGGAATCAACCCTCATTATTATTATTTTTTTCTATTTTGCAAATGATTGTCAACAACTACGGTATTCCCACCAAGCATTGTTACCGTCCTTCATCTCTTCTCTTCCAAAATAAAATATTCTATGAGATTATTGTGCCCCAAAGTGAGTTATCTAAATCACTTTTTGGATTGAGCAATTAAGACTTTCTTAAGCAATGAAACATCAATTGGTTTCATTTGATATCCAATACATCTTTCTCCATATCTTTCTCATTGCTTGCTATGTTTAAATCTACATTCTAATTAAGTTCAAACTTATCCAAACTTCTTCTGTATCTTCAGTGACACACCATCTATCATCTATCGTAACAAATAATTTTAAAGAGCAATGTTCAAAATTATCCATTCTTTATTAACAACGTATTGTCCTCGGGCTCCCTCTAGTGTTGAACCTTCAAAGACCCATTATCACATTTCTTCTTAAAACCGAAACAATCAACATTTCCCATGGGAAGGATTCTTCAAATTAATTTAAAATTTACAGAAAGGTCTCTTTTAATTAATTCAAAATTATAGTGTCAAGTCCATCTGGATACTTAATCCGTTATTAGCTGTCCAAAATTAATATTCTAAGCATTTAATCCCCAAAATGATATTTTCCCCAAATTTTAAAATTCTATTCATAAATTTCTGAATTCACGCGAAGCAGCTGTATGGATTCACATGAGCTGTCTCAAGATCTCCCCTTTCTCCAGGGAGATTATGCCAGCCAGGATCCTGTGTCCAACTGCTAATCTCAATCTTAAATATCATCCCTTTGCAAGAGGGATCTCTAGCTTGCCATAGTGCTGTTATTGGAAGTACCATATGGTTGGCTGATATTTGAGAAAATTATTGTTTTATTGTACTTATTGCCAGCTGCCCAAAAACTCTCCAAGATAAGAAGAGGTTTAAATGAATTTTACAAATATATATATCTAAACAATGTCTAACCAAATGGAAGACTTGTTTTGGGAACTATGATATTTTAGTTATTTGCTGTGCTTTTCCGAACCTTCAAAATTGCAAAGTAAGTTAGCTCAGGTCCATTCATCCCAATTTTTGTATGTTAGTCAGTGTATTTGCATTTTTGGCTTTTTTCTTCTTAAGTTCTTGTTAAAAGGAAGGAAACAAAGCTATTAAAAATGGCAACCAATAATAGAAATTGGTCTCCCCATTTTCAATGTTTAAAGGGTGTTGACGAGATGGGTCCTAAAACTTCTTATATTCATGCCTGGATAACTTCTGATTGAACTCCCTGACTTCTGTGTCATTATTCACATGGACACATAACTAAATCTGATTTATAGACCATTTTTTTTTTGTCTTGAATAATATGAATAGCAATAGCACTTAGACTTATATACCAGTGGTGAAATGTAAAATTTGTTACTAACGGTTCTGTGGGCGTGGCTTGGTGGGGTTTTTTTAATGTGACTGGGTGGGCATGGCCAACTTTTTTTAAAAAACTTTTAAAAGCATTTTTCTACAACCTTAAGAGGTTGCAGAAAAAAATGCTTTTAAAAGCCTCTGACGATCAGGCAACTCATCTGGGATCGTCAGAGGCTTTTAAAGGCGTTTTTTTTTCTATAACCTCTTCGGCCGAAGAGGTTGCAGAAACAAATGCTTTTAAAAGCCTCTGACGATCCCAGCTGAGCTGCGGGATCATCAGAGGCTTTTTTTTTTTTAATATTTAAAAGCATTTTTTTCGGCCGAAGAGGTTGTAGAAAAAATGCTTTTAAAAGTAAAAAAAAAAAGTCTCTGATGATAACGTGGCTCAGCTAGGCATGGGGAGGGCAGGGATTTTTGCTACCAGTTCTCCGAACCACCACCCGCCATCGCTACCGGATCAGGCGATCCGGTCCGAACCGGGAGCATTTCACCCCTGTTACATACAACTCCATAGTGCTTTACAGCATTCTCTAAGCAGTTTACAAATGTCAGCATATTGCTCCCAACAATCTGGCTCCTCATTTTACTGACCTCTGAAGGATGGAAGATTGAGTCAATCTTCAGCCAGTCAGGAAACAAACTTCAGGCTGTGGGCAGGGTCAGCCAGTAATACTGCATTTTAACCACTGCACCACCATTGTTCCTATAATCTGGAATAATCCTGATAAATCTACTGTCTCCTGAAGACCAGGAGATAAGGAACTTAGCCTTATCCAACCCTGTTCTGACCTATGCTTCCCCAAACCACGAAGCAGACTCATTGTCCCGACAAAAAACCCTTTTATTTAATTTACAGTGAATTCCTCTCCAGCAAAGGCTTTCTTCTCCCACAGTCTTTCAAGATAGTTCACAATTACCGACCTTTATCGGGATTGGAGAGTGGCCAGGCCGATATCTTCCAGATGCTGCAATACTTGGCAAGAATGCAATAATGAACTAATTGTCTCCTGCAAACTCCACTCCCCTTTTGCTCTTCTTTTATTCCCTCTGGGAGAGGCCATTCATTGTCCACCTGTGGCCTTACTCCCAAGTCGACCCTTGTTCTTTAGCTGTTCCCTTCATCTGGCAAATCTGCGTATGAACACACTGGGAACAGGCTCCAGCTGTTCGTCTGCCTCACTGATGTCTGACTCTGAAGGCAGCTGATAACTCTCGGATGGCCCTGGCTCCCTCTCTGCCTCTGACACAGAGCCCTCATCAGAGCCTTCCCCAGACTCCAGGACAGGCCCATGTTCCTCCCCAACCTCCTCACTGTCCGAATCTGCTGCCAGATCTTCTGGCCACTGACAGGCCACAACAAACCCTCTCTGCATTACTAGCGAAAGCCATATAGTAGATCATGGTTATTAATTAATTAATTATTATTTTTTAATCTTAAACTTATTTAAGGAGCAAAATCTGGAATGCTTCCAGATCCTTCAGATTTTATTTGTTAAAAAAACTGTTCCTATTCCTAAACTATTTCCTTTAGGAGAGGGGGTGGAATAATTAGCTGTGTACATTTTTTTTTGTCACAAAAAAAAATCTTTGTGTCTTCGTGTCTTGCTAAAGCGCTCGCACTTAAACAAAATGCCCTACCATTGCATCCACTTGTTAAGCTGTTGACCTTAAGGGGATATGCTGTGCCCTTCCCTTGAGATCTGCTTATGGCAATTGCGACCGAGCGCAAGGAGCAGACAAGTGCAATCACAAAATGGAAATGACTCTCATCAAGACTATGGCTACGCCTATGCTTGTCATAGGCGTCACAATTCGGAGTGCGGAGCCCAGTGAGAGATGATTGTAAATTAATAACTCAGGATATGAAAAAAGAGAGTCACCTCTCCACACCAAAAATTATTTTGAAACTTCCTCCTCTCTCTTCTGATTCTAGGTAATTAACATTTATATTATTGATGGAATTAGAAGCAGATTCCATTTAAAACAGCGAAATGCACACACCAGGCTAAAAGAAGACAATTTTGAAGTCCCAGAATATTGCAGAACTATGAAGGAAAATGATATTTATTCTTCTATATTTGACTAATATTTGATAGGACCACTGCCTCCTCTCTAGGGGTAGGTTCTACTTACCTTTACTACCAGTTCGAATTGTAGTTCGCATCGCGTATGCGCAGATCACCTATGATGACATCTGGGTCAGTGGGCGGAGCCTTCCTCCGGTTTTACTACCGGTTCTTGCGAACAGGTCCGAACCGGTTCGCAACCACCACTGCTCCTCTCTTTGTCTCTCTGTCTCTGTCTCTGTCTCTGTCTTTCTCTCTCTCTCTCTCTCTCTCTCTCTCTCTCTCTCTCTCTATCTATCTATCTATCTATCTATCTTTCTGTTTCTCTCTGTGTGTCTCTGTCTCTCTGTCTCTGTCTCTGTCTCTGTATGTGTGTGTCTCTCTTTCTTTCTGTTTCTGTCTGTGTGTCTCTGTCTCTCTGTCTCTGTCTCTGCCTTTCTCTCTGTCTCTCTGTCTCTGTCCATCTGTGTGTGTATGTGTGTGTGTGTGTCTGTTTCTCTCTGTGTGTCTCTGTCTCTCTATCTCTCTGTGTGTCTCTCTCTTTGTTTCTCTTTGTGTGTTTCTGTCTCTCTGTCTCTCTCTCTGACTTTCTCTCTCTCTCTCTCTCTCTCTCTCTCTCTCTCTCTCTCTCTCTCTCTCTCTCTCTCTCTCTCTCTCTCTCTCTCATGTTTTTCCAGGACCCGTTGATGGAAAGTACAGCCCAGTTACATTTTAACAGATTACAAATTAACAGAGATGGAAGGGACCTTGGAAGTCTTCTAGTCCAACCCCCCACACAAGCAGGAGACCCTATACCATTTCTGACAGATGGCTGTCCAGTCTCTTCTTGAAAGTCTCAAGTGATGAAGCTCCCACAACTTCTGAAGGCAACTTCCTTTCCATCAGTTGATGGTTCTCACTGTCGGAAAATTCCTCCTTATTTCCAGGTTGAATCTCTCCTTGATCAGTTTCCATCTGTTATTCCTTGTCAGGCCTTCAGGTGCTTTGGAAAATAGCTTGACCCCCTTCCTCTCTGTGGCAGCCCCTCAAATATTGGAAGACTGCTATCATGTCTTCCCTAGTCCTTCTCTTCACTAGACTAGCCATACCCAATTCCTGCAATCATTCATCGTATGTTTTAGCCTCCTGTCCCCTAATCATCCTGCTTGCTCTTCTCTGCATTCTTTCTAGAGTCTGTTTATAGTGTGGTGCCCAAAACTGGATGCAGTATTCTAGGTGTGGTCTTACCAAGGTTTTATAGAGTGGTATTAGTACCTCATTTGATCTTGATTGTATCCCTCTGTTAATGCAATTTAGGATTACATTGGCTTTTTTTGGCTGCCGCCACACACTGTTAACAATAGATTTAAACCTGTGCTATTCCTGCCAATTTCCTCCAGAAGCCGAGAAAAATTGAATTTAATTGAAATTAAATTTGATTCTCGGAGAAATAGTGAATTTGTGTTTGTCTGTAACTGTAACTGTATCATGTGAAGTTTCAGTACCACTTTGAAAATCCTTAGTAAGACCACATTTGAAATCCAATTCTGCATCCAATTCTGGTCACCATGATATAAAAAAGATGTCGACACTCCGGAAAGAGAAAAGTAACAAAGATAATTAGAGGGGTGGAGGCTAAAACATACAAAGAACAGGAAATGGGCAGGGGTGAAATGCTCCCAGTTTGGACCGGATCACCCGATCCAGTAGCGATGGAGGCGGGTGGTTCAGAGAACCAATAGCAAAAATCCCTGCCCCCCCCCCCAATGCCCAGCTGAGCCACATGATCATCAGAGGCTCTTTTTCTTTTAAATGCCTCTGGTGATCCAAGCTGAGTTGCCTGATCATCAAGCTGAGTTTGACAATCCAAGCTGACGATCCAAGCTGACGATCCAAGGCGATGCTTTTAAATGCCTCTGGCAATCCAAGCTGAGTTGCCTGATCAGCAGAGGCATTTAAAAGAAAAAAAGTCTCTGACGATCAGGCAACTCAGCTTGGATCGCCAGAGGCATTTAAAAGCATTTTTTTACAACCTCTTCCTGAAGAGGTTGTAGAAAAAATGATTGTAAAAGAAAAAAAAAATATTGGCCATGCCCACCCAGTCACATTATTCCCCCACACACACCAAGCCATGCCCACAGAACTGGTAGTAACAAATTTTATATTTCACCACTGGGAATTGGGTATCTCTAGTCTAATGAAAAGAAGGACTGGATGACATGATTGTAGTGTTCAAATATTTGAGGGCCTCCTACAAAAACAAAGCAGCAAAAGGTAAGACAAGAAACAATGGATGGAAACTCATCAAGGAGAGAAGCAATCTAGAACTCAGGAGAAATTTCCTTACAGTGAGAGTAATCAACCAGTGGAACAGAAGTTGCCTCCAGAAGTTTTGGATGCTCCATCACTGGAGGCTTTCACAAAGAGACTGGGCCACCATTTGTCTGGAATGATATAGGGTTTCCTACTTGAGCAAGGAGTTGGACTAAAAGACCTCCTAGGTCCCTTCCAAGTCTATTATTCTATGTTCTATGACTATATTCTCAGAAATCAGCCAGACTCTGTAGACCTAGAGTTCTAGAGTATCACAATAGATACTACAGATCAATACAATTGCATCAACGCAATTCCCTGGAAAAATTCAGCTTTCAAGCAATCCAATATACAACAAAAACAACAACAAAATTTAGAAAGTTGTGCTTCGGTTTTATGCGATGTAATGTAATGTAATGTAATGTAATGTAATGTAATGTAATGTAATGTAATGTAATGTAATGTAATGTAAGACCCCTCACATCCTGGACATAAACTGTTTCAACTCCTACCCTCAAAACGACGCTATAGAGCACTGCTCACCAGAACAACTAGACACAAGGACAGTTTTTTCTCGAACGCCATCACTCTGCTAAACAAATAATTCTCTCAACACTGTCAAACTAGTTACTAAGTCTGCACTACTATTAAACTTCTCATCGTTCCCACCACCCATCTCCTCCCACGTATGATGTATTGCTTGTATCCTTATGATTTATATTGATATTGTTTCCTGATTGCTAATTTGTACCCTATGACTATCATTAAGTGTTTTACCTTATGATTCTTGAGGAATGTATCTTTTCTTTTATGTACACTGAGAGCGTATGCACCAAAGACAAATTCCTTGTGTGTCCAATGACACTTGGCCAATAAAGAATTCTATTCTATTCTATTCTATTCTATTCTATTCTATTCTATTCTATTCTATTCTATTCTATTCTATATTCCATTCCATATTTTCTTTATTCTATTCTATTCTATTCTATTCTATTCTATTCTATTCTATTCTATTCTATTCTATTCTATTCTATTCATTTGTATTCCATCTTCTCTTCTCTTCTCTTCTCTTCTCTTCTCTTCTCTTCTCTTCTAATTTGTTTTAATTCTATTCTATTCTAATTTTTTTCTATATTCTCTTCTCTTCTCTTCTCTTCTAATTTATTTTAATTCTATTCTATTCTATTCTATTCTATTCTATTCTATTCTATTCTATTCTATTCTTTCTAATGTTAAAGATGTTTATTATATTATTTATTATTTTATTATTTAAATTACTATTACTAATAATCAATATAAAGATAAACTTTATCTCTTGTGAGGTCAATCATAATGAAAATAATATTACTAAGGCTGCAGCCTTGGTCAGCCATGCCTGGTATTAAGTATCATTTAATTAGGAATGGCTCCACTTCTGAAGAAAGTAGAATTGTATGTAAATAATCAGCGTTATCTTCTGTGATCTCTACTGAGAAAAGACATTCTAACCAATCACTTATTTTTTTCCCCCCTGATGAACATTCATTTCTTATTGCATTATGTGCACTTTAATGACCTTGTAAAGATTCAGTTTCATGGTGTAATGAATTATAAATTGAACAACATGTCACAGCCAAGTAGTAGAAAAGTATTTGCTCATTGATTTATTAACAAAAGTCATTTTCTTTTTCATGGTGCGTACGAGTGTCAGGGCCACGGAATGCATTTGGAGAATTGAAAAACGTTCTGCGTATGCCAATTTGCCAAACATGCAAGTGGGTTTGTAGCATAAGGGGGGAAAAGAGGGGGAGTAGGGGCAGAATTGCTAAGGGAAGCACTGAAGGAGAAGCTTCATGGGCTGAGGTCTACGGAGAACCAAGCATGCATCGTCCATTCCGCTTATGTAAAAATGTTGTACTTGTTAAAATCGTATTAAAGCCTTTTGCCAAAACTCTGTCCCAGGAAACATTGTGAAATGGGCAAAAATCAAGAGGAGAATTTTGTTCCTCCCTCCTTTTCTCCCTTCCTCCTCATCTCTTTTTCTCTGTTCCTAACCCTAACCCTCTTTCTTTCCCTCTCTCCCTCTCTCCTTCTTCCCTTCCATCTCTCCCTCCTTTCCTCTCTCCCCCTCCTTCCTTCTCTCCCTTCCTCTAACTCTCTTTTCTTCTTTTCCTCTGTTCCTCCCTCTCTTCCTCTCTCTGTCCCTCCTCTCTCCCTCCCTCTTGACTTTTGTCTCTCCCTCCTTCCCGGTCTCTCCCCCTCCCTTCTTCTCTCCCTCCCCCTCCTCCCTCCCTCCTCCCATCCCTCCCTCCTTCTCTCCCTTTCTCTTCCTCTCTTTGTCTCTGTCCCTCCCTCCCTCCCTCTTTATTTCTCTCCCTCCCTCATGCCTTCTCTCTCTCCCTTCTTCCTCCTCTCTCCCCCTCCCTTCTTCTCTCCCTCCTCCCTCCCTCCTTCCATCCCTCCCTCCTTCTCTATCTTCCTCTTCCTCTCTTTGTCTCTGTCCCTCCCTCTGTCCCTCCCTCTCTCTTGCCTTCTCTCTCCCTTCTTCTCTCCCTCTCCCTCCTCCCTCCCTCCTTCCATCCCTCCCCCCTTCTCTCCCTTCCTCTTCCTCTCTTTTCTCTTTTCTCTCTCTCCCTCTCTCCCTTCGTCTCCCTCTTTCTTTCTTTCTCTCCCTCCTTCTCTCCCTCTTTATCTCTTTTTCTCTTTTCTCACACTGACCCATTGGCCAAGATTCCCATTACTGAAGTTTATAATCAAATCTTTGTAAGAGACAGGAAATAATAACTTCAGAAGGAATTTTGTTCACATAAGATACATGCTGCAAAGAACTTGATTCTATTATAGCTGAAAGTTTTGGAAAGCAAAAATCCAATGCTACATGCTTATTTGCTACCAAGAACCAGTATAGCCTTAGATTCTAGTTTAACTGACATGGTGGACAATATACGAGGATATCATTTTATAAAGGCATCATTTGAAAAGGGCATATGGATGCTTACAGGTTGATAACGGAGCTGTTCAAAGTGACTCTGTCTTAGTTTGACAAGGAACGTTTCACTGCAAAGATGAACTGGAAGATCTCATCTGGAAATAGTTCTTCGCTTCAAAATTGCTTCTAGCTTATCTAGCAGGTCCATGGGCTGCAAGAAACATCCAAAGACATGAATTGCCTGTAGGCAGATACCATTTTTTCCAGCTCTTGGAAAACTCCATGACTTCTACTAAAAAATGCTGGATGGGGCTTGTCTACAAAGAAATGGAATCACTGTGCTTTGTTTTGTTTTTTTTGAGTGGCAGTGGTGCTTCACAAAAGAACTTCAAAGGAATGCTCCTCTGGAAGGTCCATCAAAGTGACGTACCTCTTTAAAGTATTAACAAGCAGAGCAAGCAGCAAGCGATAAGGTCATTATTTGCCTAGGTCATTAAATTGTACTGGTTCATTGGATAAGAAGGAATTGATGGTTGCAAAAATTTCTTCTTGCTTGCAAAGAAGCAAATATTGAGTATGTCTAGTTTAATGACAAGAAGATTAGAGGTGACATGATAGCATTGTTCCAATATCTAAAGGCAGGAGTGAAATTCATTTTTTCCCCTACTGATTCTGTGGGCGTGGTTTTGTGGGCATGGCAGGGGAAAGATATTGCAAAATCTCCATTCCCACCCCACTCTGGGGCCAGCCAGAGGTGGTATTTGCCGGTTCTCCAAACTACTCAAAATTTCTGCTACCGGTTCTCCAGAACCTGTTAAAACCTGCTGGATTTCACCCCGGTCTAAAAGGCTGCCTCATGGAAGAGGCGTCAAACTATTCTACAAACCAGCTGAAGGCAGAACAAGAATCTGATGGAAACTAGTCAAGGTGAGAACCAACCTACAAATAAGGAGAAAAATCCTGCCGGTGAGAACAATTAATCAGTAGAATATGTTGCCTTCAAAGTGATGGGTGCTCCATCACTGGAGGCTTTTAAGAAGAGATTGGGCAACTATTTGTCTGAAATGAAATAGAGTCTCCTGCTTGAATAGGGGGTTGGATTAGAAGATCTCCAAGATGCCTCCCAATTCTGTTATTCTACTGTAGGTTGCTTTAGTTGCCATAAAATCAGTGGTGGGATTCAGCTGGTTCGGGCCGGTTTGGGAAAACTGGTAGTTAAATTGCTGACTGGTCCCTCCCCTTCCAGCCCTGCCCCTTCCAGGAGTCCCCACACGCCCCATTATTTATTTATTTATTTATTTATTTATTTATTTATTTATTTGTTTGTTTGTTTGTTTGTTTGTTTGCTTGCTTGCTTGCTTGTTTGTTTATTTGTTTATTTATTTATTTGTTTATTTGTTTGTTTGTTTATTTATTGGTTCGATTTATATGCCGCCCTTCTCCGGAGACTCAGGGCGGCTTACAATGTGTTAAGCAACAGCTTTCATACTTTTGTATACACCTGCTTAGTAGGGCTTTCGCCCCCCCCCCCCCCCCCCAGCGGTGTTCTTTTTTATACAAAGTCAGCTTATTTCTCCCCACAATCTGGGTCCTCATTTTACCTACCTCAGAAGGATGGAAGTCTGAGTCAACCTTAAGCCTGGTGAGATTTGAACTCACAGTAATTGGAGGCAGCAGGCAGCTAAGTGCTACTTAACAGCACTTTAGTCTGCTGCACCACCAAGGCTCCTTGGCTCCCAGGTAAGTGCACCCCCCCTCTCCGTTTGGACTGTTTCTGCTCCCAAGAGGTTTCAGGGAGGCCTACTAGGTCCAAAATGGGGAGTGGGGGGGCGGGGCGGCCCCTCCACAGCCCATTTTCACTCCCAGGAAGCTTCAGGGAGGGGATTCAGGAGGCCGAGTGTTGCCTGTCGCATCCCCTGGCCACGCCCACCAAGCCACGCCCACAGAACTGGTAGTAAAAAAAAAATGAATCCTACCACTGCATGAAATATACTTGGCTAAAGACAAATCACAACAAAATTTTTGTGGTATTGTGATAGAATGTTTCAGCCCTGCTTTATGGAGTCTCTCAGTGCATCAGCACATGAGTGACAAACTCTGACCCCACTTAAAAAACAAACAAACCCAAACCCTCTGATTTAATACTTCTCAATCTTCTCAAAATCTTCTTCTTCTTTTTTTTTTTTTTTGTAGACTCGGTGTTGAATTGATATTTTTTTCCCCTTGTGTGTCAGGTTTTTCTTCTTCTTTCTATTTGTAAGTATCTATACACAAAGCACACTTTTTCACAAGATCAGAGTAAGAAGTCTGATCTTTGCTTCTGATGCTTTATGGTTTTTCATCAAGTGGATGAAAGAATTAAAAAAAAAATATGAAAGGAAGAGCTCTTCCATCTTTTCATCCTTGAAACCCGATCTCTATATACTTGTAAACCATGCTTGAAAATAAAACCAAGGTCTTTTAAATCAATTAATGTCAGCTTTCTCATCTATTCTTCCATGGCTGTATGGCATCTTATGGGGGGGAAACTGGACTTGCTTTCTGTTATTTTATTCTTCTTAACATCTGTCCTCAAATCTGTGCTTAGGTAGTCTTATTCAGGAATTCTGGGTCCTCTTGAATTTTATCAGATCCGTTCCATCTGTGAAACGGTGCATCTTTGTCTGTAGAAATTCTCTGTCATCCAGGTCTTGGCTGGTCCAAAGGTGTCTTTTCAGGAGGCAACTGAACTTCCTGGTTTTTTTCTTTTGAAGACATTTTGCTTCTCATCCAAGAAGCTTCTTCAGCTCTGACAGGATAGTGGGGAATGGAAGGATTTATATTCCTTGCAGACAGCTGGTGCAGGCTGGTGACCCCCAGGGGGAGGGCCTTCTCTGTGGGGGCACCTACCCTCTGGAATCAATTGCCCCCAGAGATAAGGAGAATCCAAGACCTCAGTGCCTTCCGCCGTGCCCTTAAAACCTTCCTTTTCCAGCAAGCCGGGCTGGCCTAATTTTTTTAAGTGTTTTTAAGTGTTTTGTTTATTGTTTTTAATTAATGGGGCCAAATTTATTTATATATATTTTTAACTGTATTTTAATATTTGTACTTGATGTTTTTACTTGGCTGTTCACCGCCCTGAGTCCTCAGGGAGAAGGGCGGTATACAAATTCAAAATAAAATAAAATAAAATAAAAATCTGCATCCTTTTAGAAGGTTGTTGAAGCACTTGTGCATCTTTGTCTTGTTATTATTCCCTATATTTATTTATTTATTTATTTATTGAATTTGTATACCGCCCTTCTCCCAAAAGGGACTCAGAGCGGTGGACAGCCAAAATTAAAATACATACAATACAAAAGTTAAGATATCTAAAATAAAATAAATAAATCGGCCTCCCAATTTAAAACCCCAAGTCTATAAAATTTAAAAATTCCCATTAAAAAACCATTTCGGCTAGGCCGGCTTGCTGGAATAAATAAGTCTTCAGGGCCTTACAGAAAGTACGGAGGTCCGGGATCAGTCGTCTTCCAGGAGGCAGCTCATTCCACAGGGCAGGTGCCCCCACAGAGAAGGCTCGCCCCCTGGGGGCCACCAGCCGACATTGCCTGACCTACGGCACCCCGAGGAGGCCCTCTCTGTGAGAGCGTATTGGCCGGTGGGAGGTTATCAGTAGCAGCAGGCGGTCTCGCAAATACCCTGGCCCTAAGCCATATCTCTTGCATACTAGGAAAACATAATATGGAAACATGAGTAAAGTATTAGGGATCCTTTATACTTAAAGACCGGTGAATCTTAATGGTTAGAGAAAGCTTTCTGCATAGGGAATGTGATGCCGGGGGGGGGGGGGGAACCAAGGATAATGTACATGTTCCATTGAATTGACTCTGACTGATATTATAGATAATTATGATTGTCAGGAGATTTCCATTAGACTCTCAGCTTTTCTCCTTCAGTCGGAATTCTTAATTATTCATATTCATTTCATGCCCAGGGAAGGATCCTTTGGCAATACAACTTTGTCTAACTTTACAACTCTTAATGCAGATTTCCCAGGTTTAGTTATTCGATTCTTGGGGATTCGGTATCGCTAAATCCTCTAGGGGTGATATGTAAGGACTGACGCAATGTATATTTTTATACACAATAAGATACCGGGAGTTGTTTGGATAATAGGATAAATTATTCCAACATTTATGTGGAGATTTTCACTCATTCATGGTCCTGGTTGCCCCAAAGGTGCTTTTTCAAAAGACTTTGTTTGTCCTTGAAGACGTTTCTTCAGTTTTGAAAATAGCAAAGTCCACATTCCGGACAGATAGGACTGCTGGTTTGAAAGAGGGGTCAAAGAAGCCATTTACATTAAGATTGAGCAGCCCTCTCTCAAGAGAGGGGGATGGCCACGACACCACCCATCTCTTGTTTACCACATAGTCATTTCCAAAGTTCTAAGAAGGTTCCACGCCCATTTTCATTATTGAGGTGACCTTGAGGGCACAAATACACCTACAGGTTGTTGTAATTTAAGCTTACTGAGTCATTACAAGACACAATTAGTCCCCCCAAAAAACTATTTTATTGTAACAGCTGAGAATTATGTTCATTCCCAGCTAAGTCCCAATTAGTTGCAAAACAAGTCCTTTGGAAGAAGTCCTTCGGGATAATCACCAACCTTTATCTTCTTTGACACCCTGCCAAAGGCCTTACTTGGCAAAGCCCCACAGAGTTCAGAAACAAACAAGAGATGCCGACTGGAAACAGAGTTAGCAACCTTGCTTTCCTGCAAAAAGGCCCAAATGCCTCTGTTTACCTTTTAAGCCTTATGGGAGGGGCCAATCATCTCCTGGCCTTACTCACGAGTCGTCCCTTTTGCTTTAGCTGCTCTTGCCTTCTGGCAGTTCTGCGCATGCATGCACTAGGAACAGGCTCCTCCTATTCCTCTGCCTCTCTGCTGTCAGACTCTGGGGGCATCACTCCCAGATGGCCCTGGCTCCATCACTGCCTCCGACACAGAGCCCTCATCTGGGCCTTCCCCAGACTCCAGGACTGGCCCATGTTCCTCCCCAGCCTCCTCACTGTCCAACTCCGCTGCCAGCTCCACAGGCCACTGGCACACAATTCTAAGAAAGAGTGATAATGACCAGATGACTGCAAGGAATACAAATCCTTCCATTCTCCACTATTCAGTAGGAATTGAAGAAGCTTCTCGGATGTGAAGCAAAATCTCTTCAAGGAAAACAAAATCCAGTTGCCTTTTGAAAAACAGTTTTGGGATTATTCTGACAGGAAAAGATGAAGATGAAAAGAGATGAAAAGATTCACATTACTTTATGGCTCCATCCCACTTGGCTATTCATGAATTTAGAAACTAAAAATTAACCAAGAAGGGTGGATCACATGGGAAGAAGTAAGCTAATGGGTGGGATATGTTGTTGGCTTTATCTCTTTGAATTTGCATTTAAACATTAAATTATGAACATTTTATAAACATTTTTTGCTTTGCCTTTGTCACACATCATCTTATATAAATCTTTGATTGAATCTATTCTCCCCTCTGCCAACAATCCTTGGTCAAATTTAAATTTTTGTTCACTTCTTTTTTTAAATGTCTTTTCTCTCTGTCCTATCTTTCTCTTTGGAAAATGTATTTTTTTGACAGCTGGTCTCCAATCACAAATAAATGAAATCACTGCCAACGGAATGGCGTGAGACCTATTCCCATTTCTTTGTCTGCCATCTTCTTTTTTTTAATTCCAAGTGGATATCTTATTTGGTAAGTTTATGTCATTATTATTCCTCCTCCTCCTCTTCCTCCCCCTCCTCCCCCTCCTCCTCCCCTCCTCCCCTCCTCCTCCTCTCAATTTTTCCAGTTTTCTGAAACATCTTTGAAGTAACTGAGCCAATCGCCACTTGTAGAGATGCAGATGGAATTTTGCAATACAGTCAGAAACAAGCCATATGCCTGGCTGTGCCCATGAAGGTGTGATACAAACATGTCCATGGAAAAGAATAGTGGCAATATCTCAATTCCGTTAATCTCGGGAATACTTCCATTGCCTTCTAGAAAGACAGATGGCAAAGAAACTTTGTAATTTTTTTTTTAAAAAAGAATGTAGTTGCTTTCAGCAAAGCTCATATAAGGATTTGTTAGATTTATATATACCTATCTCTGTCTGTCTGTCTGTCTGTCTGTCTGTCTGTCTGTCTGTCTGTCTATCTATCTATCTATCTATCTAATCCATCTCTCTCTCTATCACAATCTATCTCTATCTATCTATCTATCTATCTAATCCATCTCTCTCTCTCTATCTATCTATCTATTGATCTATCTATCGCAATCTATCTATCTATCACAATCTATCTATCTCTATCTATCTATCTATCTATCTATCTATCTATCTATCTATCTATCTAATCCATCTCTCGGTCTCTCTCCCCCTGTCCCTCTCTCCCTCCCCCCCCTCTCCATTCCAATATTGTTCTAATATTTTGGTTCTCCCAGAGATAGAAGAGGATTATGCAAAAATAAGAGAAGCCACCACATTTGATAATTATTTGCTTCAGGATATTAATTTGTGTGTGTTCTAGCTTGGTTTGTCACCCACAAATGTCTCCTTCCTTCTATGTGCCCATTTATTCACTTGCATCTTTTCCTTATTCTTTGGGCTCTGTTTTCTACCACAGAAGGGTTCCAGGAACCAGTAATCTTGGGAAGGAACATTTCTCTGTACATCCCCCTAACCCAGGGGTGGGCAAATGTGGCTCTTTTACAACCTGTAAAACACTTCAACTCCCAGAATTCCTGAGACAGCTTGAATTCTGGGAGTTGAAGTCCATAGGTTGTAAAAGAGCCATATTTGCCCACCCCTGTCCTAACCCAAACCAACTCTGGTGTCTATACAGATCAGGACTCAGATATTCCTGGAAAAATAGTCAAAAGGTCCTTTAAAGAACAAAACAAACTGGTGTACATGACACACACCTTCGTGGACCCTTCGTGGTCTTTGAGCTTGGTTGTTTTCTTGCAGACATTTCATGACCCAAACTAGGTTATGTTATCAATGCTAATTGCTTCCAGTACTAGCCCTGATGATGTTACCTTGTTTGGGTCATGACTCATCTGCAAGAAAACAACCAGGCTCAGAGACCAAAAAGCACCCCTCCTTTCAACCATGAGCTACAAATATTCTTCTTTAAAGGTAAAGGTAAAGGTTCCCCTCGCACATATGTGCTAGTTGTTCCCAACTCTAGGGGGCGGTGCTCATCTCCGTTTCAAATCCGAAGAGCCAGCACTGTCCAAAGACGTCTCTGTGGTCATGTGGCCGGCATGACTAAACACCAAAGATGCATGAAACACTGTTACCTTCCCACCAAAGGTGGTCCCTGTTTTTCTACTTGCATTTTTTACGTGTTTCGAACTGCTAGGTTAGCAGAAGCTGGGACAAGTAATGGGAGCTCACCCCATTATGCGGCACTAGGGATTCGAACCACTGAACTGCCGACCTTTGATCGACAAGCTCAATGTCTTAGCCCCTGAGCCACCACATCTCTTTATTTATCTCCTTTATTGGTCACCTAATCAAGGATTGTTTGTCAGGATAGAAAGAGATGGAAGCAAATGAAGTTTTTACAAACTAGATTTAGAAACTGTTCCTTACTTTTTTCCCCCCCTTAAAACTTTAGTTCTTTGGATTATTGTGTCTTCTTGTGTCTTTCTCCTTTTTTGAAGTTTACACACTGCTGGTTACCCTGAAAAGGAATTGTGTTTTGGCTATGTATGAATGCACACATGTACATGGGTTATTGGTCCCAGACAGTGTCTAAAAAGGCAAACAGACACACACAAAGAAGAGTAAGGTTACATTGGCAAAGACATTGATAAATCAGCTCAGCATCCAATGACAACGGAACAATAGTAGGAAACACAGAACAAATTTAGGGGTTAGTTGGGAAACAGCCACGGTGCTGCTGAGATTCAGAATTTGGACTAATGTTGAAATTTCTCACAGGGTTTTTGAATCACCGTCTCTTTGCTAACTTACCTCCCCGAGATATTGTTATGGAGACAGAATTGGAAGAAAGGCGGCATAATTACATAGCAAACCAATATGTCGGCTCAAGCAGAGTAAATTAGGGGCTGTTATGGCATTTGCAAGTTAATTTGAGAGTCTCATTATTAAGGATTGTGCAATTGGAGACCAAGAGTAATAAATTGGTTATCCCACCATGATTGTTCAAGGTAGGTTTGGGAATCTTTTGCAAAATTTAACTGGTCATTGTTCATCATTTGGTGAGAGCACCGTGGGCCTTCTGCCGAGGGGAAATCGGGCAACCCATAATAGTATATGCATTCTATTTGCTATAATTTAATTCAGGGTTAAACTAGAGGAAATGAAAATATTAGATTATGTTATTGATGTTACTATAAACAGGAGGTGGTTAATTCACGTGAGGACTATCATCAGCAGTGAAGAAATCCTTTCTTTTTAGTCTTTCTTTGCAAAAGTTCTTCCACGCATCTATTTTTTTTAAAAAAGACATTTGATTATTATCCTTCCATGCTCAAGTGGTTCCAACAGTAGAGATTGCTTATTTTCAATTCTTACAGATTTATTATGAATCTCAAGCAGTACAGTAATGGTTGCCCATGCTAGGCTAAACTTACATCTTCAAATGTGTTGGTTCATAAAGATAAAATAAGCATTCTATATATTAATATCCAGAAGATAGCATGCCAGTTAAAAATACTGAGCTTGTCAGCTAGAAAGCTGACAGTCTATGTTCGAAATCTGAGCAGCCGGCAATGGGTGAGCTCCCGTTCCTTGCTCAGCTTCAAAAAGCATGCAAATGTGAGTAGATTAACAGGTACCACTTTGGTGGAAAGGTAACAGCATTCTGTACACCTTTGGTGAAAAGCCATGTTGGCCACATGACCATGGAAAAATTATTCAGACAACACTGGCTGCCTTGACCAAGAAATGGAGATGAGTACTGTGCTCTAGAGTTGGACACAACTGGACAGAGAAAACTTTACCTTTTTTATATATTAATATCTAGGCCATTTATCCAACTAAGCGTGATATTTGTTAATTGGAGGAAGTCTGCTTGTCCTTCTGTATAAGTTTACAGATGGGAGATACTGTATTTTTGGGAGTATAAGATGCACCTTTTTCCCCAAAAAAAGAGGGTGAAAATCTGGGTGCATCCTATCCTCTGAATGTAGCCCCACCCAGCTTCTCAAACAGAGGTTTCAGAGGCTGAAAAAAGCATCAGAAATGAAGCTTCAGAAACGAAGCTCCCAAACAGAGCTTCAGAGGCTTTTTTTTCTGAAGCTCTGTTTCAGAGGCTTTCAGAGGCAGGAAATATAAGATTTTTCTGAAACAGAGTTTCAGAAGTTTCAGAGGCAGAAAAAAAACCAAAAAAAACAAAAAAAACAAAACACCAAGGCACAGAGCTCACAACCAACAAACCTGTTGCTAAAATTCATCTCTGGGAACAACTGATTGGGGATATTCCAGGAGGCTGATCCACCTGCCAATCAGCTTTTTTCTTATTTTCCTCCCAAAAAATAAGATGTGTCTTATACTCCGGTGCGTTTTATACTTTGAAAAATACGGTAGTTAGTGGTGAGATTCAAATAATTTAACAACTGGTTCTCTGCCCTAATGACCAGCTGGGTGGGCCTAGGTGGGTGGTCATGTGACTGGGTGGACATGGCCAACTCATCACTCATGTTGAGGGGCACCTGGCCTCGCTCCGCTTGTCTGGCCTCCCAAGCTCTTCTAGTCTTTGTCTATTGATTTGTCTACTACTAGAATGTCTGGTTGGTTATCTAATGCCTGCCTGTCCATCTGGATCTGGAACTCCCACAAATTCTTAGCTCTGTTATTCTCCATGAACTTCTGTGGAAACTCCTTGATGGCTGGCTAGGGAATTCTGGGATTTAAAATCCACACATCTTTCAGCTGAGAGACACTGATCTACCCCTTGGGTTCTATCTAGTGTGGTAAATCCAGTGGTGGGATTCAGCCAAGCCTGAGCAGCTGATCCAAGAGCTAGTGGCTTGCCTGGTCTTCCTGCCACCCACTCACCTGGCCTCACCTCCACTTCTTCAATTGCCAAGCCCAAGCAGCTGATCCAAAGAGCACTGGATTTCAAAAGCCAAGGAGCTCAGTGCTACAAGGAGAAGAAGTGCTGGGAAGCCATTGGCAAGAGGCCTGGGAGGGAAGGGGGTGAGGCACATTCAGCCGGTTTGCCAAACTGCACAAAATATTAGCTACCGGTTCAGATGAACTTGTGCGAACTGGCTGAATCCCACCATGGAGATACTGTAGGCACTATATGATCGAGTGTCTGACACTGAGTAAATAGGGACATTTCACAAAGAACAATTTGCAAATAATTTTATAAGTAAAGATAATAGTGCTATTAATGAAAAAGCAAGCTGATTTAAGTGAAAGCCTAGGCCAGTACCTTATGTGTATCACCATAATTCAGCAAAATATTTTGAATACTAGACTGCCCCTCTGTCATTTTAATGCAGTTCTGAGTCTTCTCTGAAAATACCACTGTTTATTTTCATCCCCTATCTTATTGTCTAAATCCAAGCTTGCCTTAAATATTTTTTTACATACCTCCAGGGAACAACTCTAGTAGGTAAAGTAAAGCTTTTTCATCACAATGACAAATCGTACTCGCTGCCTCTTATGGGCATGTTTTGATCACTTTTCACAGTAAAGTTGTTTTTTTTTTTTTTTAACAACATAAATGCAAAGAATTGCTGCCCTAATTCACGGGATACTATCAAGCATTTATCATCCAGCAATAAGACTACGAAATGTTTGACAACTTTGCAAATTATCTTCAGACTTCTCACATCTATATAAAGAAAGGGTAGGCTTCTGTATGGTTGAATGTGTAGTAAGCAATTCTTTCCATCTTTCAAAAGGAAAATCATGAGGGGAAGCTGGTTTGGGGAAATACCTTCAAATAGACCACAATGATTTTCTTTATGTATGTAGTTTAAGACTGGTTCTTTTTTTATATACCGTATTTTTCGGAGTATAAGACGCTCTGGACTATAAGATGCACCTATCTTTTGGGGGGAGGAAAACAAGAAAAAAAATCTGCCTCTGCCTCCCAGCAATTTGCTTCCTTGCAGCAAACAGCAAATAGCTTGCTTTAGCTTAATTTTCATTTTCAGCACAGCCTAATTAGCACAAGAAAAAAAAAATCTGCTTCCCAGCAACTTGCCTCCTTGCAGCAAATGGGGCTCACGCAGGGGTGAAATGTTCCCGGTTCGGATACCAGCAACAAGGTTACAGTCATACAGTCATAAGTGGGAGGAGATGGGTGGTGGGAACGATGAGAAGATTAATAGTAATGCAGACTTAGTAAATAGTTTGACAGTGTTGAGGGAATTATTTGTTTAGCAGAGTGATGGCATTTGGGAAAAAAATGTCCTTGTGTCTAGTTGTTCTGGTGTGCAGTGCTCTATAGCATCATTTTGAGAATAGGAATTGAAACAATTTATGTCCAGGATGGGAGGGGTCTGTAAATATTTTCACAGACCTCTTTTTGACTCGTGCAGTATACAGGTCCTCAATGGAAGGCAGGTTGATAGCAATTTTTTTTTTTCTACATGGGACTTATCCATGCAGTCTCGGAGAATCAGACACAATTGAACGGAAAAAAACCCCCCACAATTAATTAGATAAAGTCATCCCTGATTGACAGCAATCAAGCATACTGTATAGACCAATATTGTCCAATTTCATTCCTTCCAGATGTTACTGGATTGGAAATATTTCCATGATACAAAAAAGACATTGAAGCCCTAAAAAAAGAATTCAGAGAAGAGCTATAAAGATGATTAGGGGACTGGAGGCTAAATGAATGATTGAGGGAATTATGTATGTCTAGTCTAATGAAAAGGGACATGGTGGCTCAGTGGCTAGGATGCTGAGCTTGTCAATTGAAAGGTCAGCAGTTCAGCGGTTCAAATCCCTAGTGCCGCATAATGGAATGAGCTCCCATTACTTGTCCCAGCTTCTTCCAACCTAGTAGTTCGAAAGCACATAAAAAAATGCAAGTAGAAAAATAGAGACCACCTGTGGTGGGAAGATAACAGTGTTCCGTGCACCTTTGGCATTTAGTGATGCCGGCCACATGACCACTGAGATGTCTTCAGACAGCACTGGTTCTTCAGCTTTGAAACGGAGATGAGCACCACCCCCTAGAGTCAGGAACGACTAGCACATATGTGCGAGGGGAACCTTTATCTTTACCTTTTAGTCTAATGAAGAGAAGGATTAGCAGTTATATAATAACAACCCAACCCAGTACTTGAGGGGGGGGGGTTGACCTATTCTCCAAAGCACCTGAGGGCAGGACAAGAAGTAACTGGTGGAAAGACATTAAAGAGAGATCCAACCTAGAAATAAAGATAAATTTTCTGACAGTGAGAACCATCAACCCATGGAACAGAAGTTGCCTTCAGAAGTTGTGGGAGCTTCATCACTGGAGGCTTTCAAGAAGAGACTGAACAGCCATTTAACCCAAATGGTATAGGGTCTCCTGCTTGAACAAGGGGTTGGACTTGAAGACTTCCAAGGTTTCATCCAACTCTTATTATTCTATATTTTATGTTTTTCATGGAAGGGAGATAAAGTTCTATGTTTTATCTGGAAGGGAGATAAAGTTTGCAATCCGATTGCTAATTAAGTTAAATTTAGTTCGGGGAGAATATGTACATAATTTCATAAGAAGTAGACAATACTTTTGTCCCGGGTGAGTTTCCTGCCGAGCTTTGCCAAAACCAGGCTTCTGAATTGCTTCCGGTTATGACATCATAAGCAAAACTTTGACAAATTTCATGAAAAGTAACCTCAAAGCAAATATTCCCACTGAAGTAGCATACTTTCAGGGAAAAAAAAAGATAATTTGTATAGTCCTCCCTGTTTAAGATTCATGGTCCAGCTTCAAGAAGTAACATCTTGCAGACTAATTAGAGTATGGCAATGAGCCAAACTCATTGCTGTGTTTCAGTTTTCCCCTGAATTTTATATTTAAAAAATCAAAACAGATTAATAGATACCTGTCTGCTCACTAAACACTTGGAGGACAATGAATAATAACACACCAGTCTGAGACCTGACACAACAAGCTTAATAAATTATTTGAGCAGCTGTAGGATGGAAAATAACCCCACCACGTTCGTCATGTTTTCCCATAGCATTGCAAATAGTGTCAGACAAATAAATTGCAAGTTTTAATGCTGAATCAAATCAAAATTATATACAAAATTGATCAGAGCGTCTTCTTAAAGATGAAGGAAAGACCTTTGAGGAGCATGAAGGAGAAAATATCAAAGCGTTATCCTGATTGCCAAGTTTGAATTCAGGTGCTTAAAACTAACTGTCATCCTCTTGCCTCCCTCCTTTCACACACTGTATGGAATACTGACCAAGAAGATGGTATCCTAGAGGGACACCACAAAAATGCTGCCTATCTAGGAATTCCCATCTTGGTTGTTCTCAGGACATCCATAGAATATGAAAGTGGGGTAGAATAAAATTCCTACACCTTCCACAATGCATTCTATTAAACTTTATTTATTTCCCACTATTGTTTGTTTGTTTGTATCCAGTCTTTATTATTTTTACAAATAACTCAAGGCAGCAAACATATCCAATACATCAGGGGTGAAAACCAGCAGGTTCTGACAGGTTCTGGAGAACCGGTAGCGGAAATTTTGAGTAGTTCAGAGAAGTGATAAATACCACCTCTGGCTGGCCCCAGATTGGGGTGGGAATGGAGATTTTGCAGTATCCTTCCCCTGCCATGCCCACCAAGCCACACCACACCATGCCCACCAAGCCACGTCCACAGAAACAGTAGTAAAAATATTTGGATTTCACCACTGCAATACATCCTATTTTTTCCCACAGCAACCACCCTGAGGTGAGGGGGAATTGGGCTGAGAGAGAAAATGACTGGCCCAAAGTCACCCAACCAGCTTTCATGGATATGGTGGGACTAGAACTCACTGTCTCCTGGTTTCTAGACCAAGCATGTTCACCACTACATCAAACTGGCTCCCTTTTATGGGATAAAAGTGAAAAAGTCAGAAAATGGAAAGGGAAGTGAGAACTTCTCAACTTTATTTACTGATATATATATTTAGCATAGAAGAAGGAAAGATTTTTTAAAAATGATGGCTGATGCGTTATAGATATAGGCGTACTTGGTTGTATTTTGCCATTGACAAGACATTCATCCTATGAATGTGGTCAAAATGTCCAGTGTCTAATGGAACTTCTCCAATCAGAGAAATTAAACTGGAGTTTTGCCCCTTCTCTGTGTGTTTTTTTTTTAAATAACTGATATCTATTAGTACGCTGCTGATACCCAATTATATAGTAGAATAGGATAGGATAGGATAGGATAGGATAGGATAGGATAGGATAGGATAGGATAGGATAGGATAGGATAGGATAGGAGAGTTAGAAGGGACCTTGGAGGTCTTCTAGTCCAACCCACTCCTCAGGCAGGAAACCCTATACCATTTCAGGAAAATCGTTGTCCAATCTCTTCTTACAAACTTTCAGTGTTGGAGCATTCACAACTTCTGGAGGCAAGTTGTCCCACTGATCAATTGTTCTCACTGTCAGGAAAGTTCTCCTTAGTTCTAATCAAGGAGAGTTGCTTCTCTCCTTGATTAGTTTCTACCCATTGCTTCTCAACCTGCCTTCAGGTGCTTTGGAGAACAGCTTGACTCCCTCTTCTTTGGGGCAACCCCTGAGATATTGGAACACTGCTATCATGTCTCCCCTGGTCCTTCTTTTCATAAGACTAGACATACCCAGTTCCAGCAACCGTTCTTCATATGTTTTAGCCTCCAGTCCCTTAATCCTCTTTGTTGCTCTTCTCTGCACTCTTTCTAGAGTCTCCACATTTTTTTTTTTACATCGTAAATGTACTACATACATTGCAGTATTCCAAGTGTGGCCTTACCAAGGCATTATAAAGTGGTATTACTATTCCACTATTCAATGCCTCAATTTAGGCTGCGTGTTATTCTTCATCGCTTTCAAACAACTCAGGTATGACAGTTCTGAAATAGTTATTTGCTTTATCAGTTGCAGGAAAAATAAGTTCTGAACTCATTCTCAAAGTGGAAAGATCTAGAATAAATAGGAGGCAAAAAAAATAAAATAAATCAGTTCGCCTGCAATCTCCTCACAAGCTTCATTTCCAATTCTCCAGTCCTCTAAACTGTATTTCCCTTTCTTTATTAAAATTAAATGTAAAACAATGAAAGGCTGGATTATAATATTAATAGCTGATACGAATAACAATGGCTCAGAGATAGCAGTCACAAAGCCAAAAATGAATATTTTTAATTAATTCAGGCCATTTAAAAAGGGTAAAGTCGCAACAGACATTAAAATCTACACAAAGCCACAAACAAGCAATCAGACAGAATGTAGCCTCATTTATCTACATCCTATTGAATTATTACATCATGCAAAATCAATAGCAGATTAACACTTGGTAAGAAAATCAAAATTTAAAAAGAAAAAAAGTTTCGAAAACGATCTCATAAGTAGAATGAATCTGAAGTACTGGATCAAAAGCAGGGATGGCCCCTACTTCCCTTTAATACTGGTACGCAATGGGAGTGCACACTTGGGTGTGGGTGGGCGGAGCCTCCTGCTCTGGGTGAAATGCTCCCGGTTCAGACTGGATCGCCTGGGATCTGGTAGTCCGGGATCCGGTAGCCGATCAGACAACTCAGCTGGGATCGTCAGAAGCTTTTAAAAGCATTTTTTTTTTTTACAACCTCTTCGGCTGAATTTTTCAGAATAACACTGCAGTATTATTGACTTCCTATTTCCCCCATTTTCCATCCTAAGAGCTATTGTAAAGTTATTGTAATATTCTCAAATATTTTTACCCTGCCCTTTTTGGGTGGAAATAATTAATTCTTCTTTGCATGACTTGGTTGATAACATGTCATAATGGAACTTGCCAAGTGCCAAATGACTCTGAAACTCATCCAGGCATTAAAGGCAAGGGGGAAAAAATCCATTCATCTAGATAAAATCTTGTCTGACATCTCAAGTAAAAGAAATCTTGGTATAATTATATAGTGTTAATGAAGGCCATGTGTATAGGCAATTCTCACTATTAACCTCAGTGTTTCCCCATCAAAAGTAATGTAGATCAGTCATTTTAAATTAAAGCAAAGAAGCGCTGCCGATTTTGTATAAAATATTTCTGGCTAAAGGTAATTATGTTATTATTTCCTTCATTAACATACCGTTGTTCCATTTTACTTTGCTAAAGACTTCTAGGAGCATTATGTTAAATTAGATGTTCACAACTCGCAACTCAAATATTGAACACATGGTCCAAGATATACACAGTACATAGGCTTGCAAAGAAAGTGGCTTCATGTATACTACCTGTAGTAGAATTGAAGGAAGCGAATTCTTAAATAGCTAGCAGATCATGTGGTCGATGGAAAAGTATGGAAAAGTATGGGTAGGTGGGTAGCCAAGCAAATCAATGCCTACTTAAATTTTAGTATCTAAATGTATTTTAACTAACATCAATTCCACTGGCTTTATTTCCTAATCATAATAAAGATTAAGAATAAAGACTCCAGATTTCAAAACCAAGATGATAGATAGATAGATAGATAGATAGATAGATAGATAGATAGATAGATAGATATGGATGGATGCATAGACAGACAAGGCAGATAAATAGAATATCATGCTACTAGTTAAACTTTAAAAAAAGTCTTATTTATCTCTAGAAGCATCTTGAAAGATTGCCAAGAATTATTTATTTAGTCAAATGCTATAATTGACTATTTATCCAGTTGTGCGTCTGGTGACACAAAGAGAGAAAGAGAGAGACAGAGAAAGAAAAACAGAGAGACAGAGAGATGGAGACAGAGACGAGAGACAGAGAAAGAGAGACAGAGAAAGAGAAAGAGAGAGAGACAGAGGCAGAAAGACAGAGAGAGACAGAGAGACAGGGAGAAACAGAGACAGAGAGAGACAGACAGAGAGAGAGTGAGAGAGAGAGATAAAGAGACACACAGAGAGAGAGAGAGACAGAGAGACAGAGACAGAGAGAGAGGGAAGGGAGAGAGAGAAAGAGGGACAGGGAGAGAGAGAGAATTTGCCAAGTTATTATTTTATGTGTGAAATATTGCTCTTAAACTTGGTAAAAGTTGATCTATTTGGTGGGTTAAATTTTACTTTAAATACTTCCTTCTATTGTTTTGTTGGTCTGTGTAACCCACAGAGGAGGTGTTCCCTAACTAAAACAGAAGGCATCTCTCTGGCACCTGAGGAGAACAGTATCTGCAGGTTAGGCCCAGGGGAACAAATAAGAAATGTGTCTCAAAATGCAATTAAAACCTATACATTTGCACCAACCAAGTCTATACCGAACAAAAAGAGATCATTAAAACCTGTTATCATTGTGGCTTCATACAAATACTGTTGTGTAATGGATTGTGCCCATGCAGGAGCAGTGGGGAAGACCTTGGCAACACTCTTGGTCAGAAAGAGACCAAGATTAAAAGACTATGCAGTCCTGAGCTTGATGGGAGGAAGATGTCCAGGTAGATACACCTTAGAATCTCCGAGGTTAGAACTATATCTTCTATTCGGTTAGAATGTTATAGCTTTAGCTTGGCAAGATTCTGTCCATTAAAAATAAAGGTTTCCCTGCCCAGTCATGTCTGACTCCAGAGCGCAATGCTCATCTTTGTTTCTTCACCAAGGGAGTCAGTGTTGTCCAAAGACACTTTTGTGGTCATTTGGCCAGCATGACTATATGCCAAAGGTGCATGGAATACTGTTACCTTCCCACCAGAAGTGGTATTCAGCTGGTTCAGACCGGTTCACCTGAACCGGTAGCGGAAATCACCTGCCCACCCTCCCTGGCTCTATGCCATCCTATTTAGGCACGTATAATGCAGGCCTGGCGCATGCGTGGAAGGTGCGTGCGTGCGAGCAAAACACATGCGCAGAAGGTCAGGTGCATGTGTAGAAGCAGGTGTGTGTGTGAACCGGGTGCGCAGGCATGCATGAAGCGAGTGTGCGCCCAGCAAACCAGTAGTAACATAATGTGAAACCCAAGCTGCTTCCCACTAAAATGGTACCTATTAATGTACTTGCATTTGCATGCTTTTGAACTGCTAGGTGGGCAGCAGCTGGGTATTGTGGCCCGTATGTGGCCTGTGCAGCTAGTAGCTGATTCAGACAGCGAGGAGGCTGGTGTGGTGCTGCACCAGCAGCCTGTGCAGCTGGCACTCGAGTCGGACAATGAGGAGGCTGGAGAAGATGTGGTGCCAGAGGCGGGGATTCAGCCAGGGCCTTCAGAACCTCCAGAAACTCCCATAAGTGAAGAGGAAGAAGAGGAGGGGCCTCTTCTCGATGCACGGGCACGCAGAGCTGCCAAAAGGCAGGAGTGGCTCCTCAGGAGGAGGTTTCTTCGAGAGTAAGGCTTGGAGCTAATTGGCCACTCCCTTAGCCTATTTAAGGAGGAACGCCGACTGAAGCAATTTGCAGGGAACAACTTCGTTTACATACCTTCGTGTCTTATCTTGCTTATCTTATCAGCTTCCTGCAAATTGCTTCTGGGCATTCTGCCAATCCTAGTAAGCTTTCAGTTATTATTCTTTGAATTCTTGGTGGCTGTTAATGCAATTAATTAACAGCCATTGCTGTAAAAGACTAGTTTATTCAGTAAACTAAGGTTTGAATGGAGTTTGTGTGTGCTGCGTTCTTTGGGGTCCATAGCTGGGGCAGAACACTGGGGCAGGATTGAGAGCTTAACCTATTGCATGGTGTTCGGGTCTCGAACTCAGCCTATCAGCTCTCCAGCTGACAACCTGTTAGCTCTCCATCCCTTAATGGCTGAGTCATCCCGTCCCCTCTGACCATTAGGCACTAGCAAATAAAAGATCAAATTCAGTTGGATTTCACTGAACCATCTCTGAGCTTCAGCCCAACCTGCTGTCTGTATTCAACCTTCCACTAAAGATCCTCATTGCTCAGTCATTTTTCAGGAGGGATTTGCAAAACACCAATAAAGGACAATTGCAAGATGTTTTCACCAGCAGATGATTGGATTGATTCACAATCTTCAAATAATAATAATAATAATAAAGCATTAGAATTGTGACCACAATGGAAGCTATTTCCTTGTTGGATAAAAACATAATTACTAGTAGCATTATTATTATGATTACAAACAGCACCAACTGAGAATAACATCCACAGACTCTACTCAGAACATTATGAAGTTAGGAAAGAATTTGAATAATGCATTAGGATCTAAAAAGACCATTATGTTTTCATTTTGTTATCCAAACACAATTTAGAAAAAAGAAGAAGAAGAAGTTGCCTGAAGTTGGAAAGAGAGAGGGAAAGAAGAGAAAGTGAAATAGAAAGAAGTTATTTTTTTGTATGTATGCTATCTCAAAAGCCTATTACAGAGATAAGAAGGCAGAAATGGTGGAGCTGAATCCTTATAATACATAACTAAATGTTACAGTTGAATGGACTTTGGCTGAGGATGAGAAGGTGATTCCCCTTGGAAGTAACAGAGCAGACTCTACAGTAGTGGCCAAAATTGTGGAAACCTTTTGGGAAAAGTGTATTTTTGAGGTTTGATGGCTAATAACATCACTTTTTCTTTGGAGTTTCAAGATAATCCTATTCCACTGCTGGAATGGCCTGGGAGTAGCCCAGACCTTAACCCAATTGAAAATCTCTGGAGCCGACTAAAGAAACTTGTTAGTCAAAAGCGACCCAGCAATAAAACCCAGTTAATAGAAACCATCATTCCATCTTGGTTTCACATGAGAACAGCTGCAGAACTCAAAGACTCGGTTCACTCCATGGGAAGACGTTGTAAGGCCGTCATTCATGCTAAAGGTTACCCAGCTAAGGATTAACTGACATGGGGATCATTTTTGTATATCTCGTTTTTTCTACGTGTTTCATTTTTCTACTTTCTACTGTAACTGCTATTCTAATAGCAAATCCTTCATTAAAATTATCGCATTACATTTTTGATTAAATTATCTTTCCATTGATATATAATTTTATGGTACTACTCAGTGGTGGGATTCAAATAATTTAACAACCGCTTCTCTGCCCTAATGATTCCTTCCAACAACCAGTTTGCCAAACTGCTCAGAAAGTTAACAACTGGTTCTCCCGAAGTGGTGCAAACTGGCTGAATCCCACCACTGGTACTACTCCAAAAAAAAAGTAGTGTTATTAGCTAGTTTTAGAAAATACACTTTTCCCAAAAAGTTTCCGCAATTTTGGCCACTCCTGTAACCCATATAAAAGATTTACATCAGACCACGGTGATTTATGCTGTGGGGATGAAATGAGTTTTACTTTATTCGAAGTCTTTCATGCCCGTATTTGGGAGTCCACTCTCAGTACACTCATATTTGAGTCAGAAACTGAATGTCTAAGTAAGGAGTAGAGCAGTGATGGAGAACCTTTTTGGCACCAAGTGCCCAAACCGGAATGTGCGTGCCTCCGGAAACCCGAAGACCAGCTGGCCAATGAGTGCATGCCTGCTTTTTGGGCATTTTAGGCTGTTTTGGGGCCATTTTCAGGCCGTTTGGTGATATTTTTCAGGCTGTTTTTCAGCTATTTTCAGGCCGTTAACGGCCAAAAAAAGACTGGGAAAATGGCCTGTTTTTTTGGCCATTTCTTGGACCATTTTCAGGCTGTTTTCCAGTGCTCCAGCACCCACAAAAACCAGCTGGCTGGCATGCATGTGGATGCCAGAAACCAGAAGAGCAACTGGGGATGGCGCAGGTGCCCACAGAGAGGGCATGTGTGCCATAGGTTTGCCATTACGGGATTTCCTTTCTTGCATTATCTACTAGAGAAGCCTTTAGGGTTAGACATGTCAGTTGCTTTGCTCCTCTATCATAAAAATGCTTTTTCAAAAGGGAATTGGACTTTGTTTGTTTGTTTTCCTTGAATATGTTTCGCTTCTTATCTAAGACGCTTCTTCTGTTGTGGATTTAATAAGACAAACACAACCTTTGGGTTAATCAGAGACAAATTTATATATTGCGCAATAGGTTCAAGGCTCTGTACATGAAGCGTTGAACAAAGACAGAAATTAGGTACAATGGTTTTGTACCCTTCTAGACAAAGGATTCTGTTAACTCAGCAATTCATATGGTCATATACATTTGTCATTTTTAATTGACATTTCCTAATTACTGAGTTTCTTTGCAAAACAGTTATAATTCTTTTTGTAGATTACTGAAGCATAGATTCAAATCATCTTCTGACGATAGACAACTTTTAACTCATGTGGATCCCCTTGACCTAACCAACCTTTAAGCTGTATGTCATTAGAATGTTCCTTTCTTCTGACAACTTAGAGGCCTCCTAGAGGAACCAAAAGGATTTTGGCTGAGTTTGTACTTTTTCCAACCGGACGCATTACTTTTTAGAATAGAGTGAATAGAAAGTTATCCAGTGGTCATCTATCAGAGCCCGCTTCATTACATTACTTCAGTTCTGAGTCAGAACTGACTCAGAACTGAAGAAGCTTCTTGGATGAGGAGCAAAACCTCCTCAAGGAAAAAAAAATCAAGTCCAGTTGCCTTTTGAAAAAGTCCCTTTGGAACAGTTCAGGTTTTAAATCAATACCTTGTTTTATCATTTCCTCTAGCCATGTTCTAATTTTAATCCAGTAATTCCTCACTTCTGTATACGTCCACCCCATATGATAATATGATCCTGGTATCTGATGGCATTTCCAGCATTTAGCTGATTTATCTTTAAACATTTTTTTGCCATGAGTAAAGAGAATACTTACTTGATTACACATATTGTAACTGCAGCGAGAATTGTATTTGCGCAAAATTGGAAAGCAGAGAAAATCCCTTTAGAGGGAGAAGTAATTTAGAAAATATTGGAATGTGCAGAAATGAATAGATTAACATTGGTAATTAAAGAAAAGGAAGAATTTGAGTATTTTAAAATATGGGGGCAATTATATCAAGGTTAGAGTATATATATATATATATATATTTCTTACTTCTTCGTAGGGTTTATGTGTGTTTTTCTTCTAGCCAGGTTTTCCCTATGTAGCCAAGGTTTTTTTTGTAGCTCCAGCTCAGTAGAATCTCATCTACTCGGTTCTGGGCTCAGTTCTGGGCTTTTTTCCTTTCTAACACCTAGCAAGCTCTAACTGCTAGATGGGAGACCTAAATAGATCCATTTCTAGCTCGTTAGCTGTCATCAGTAGGCCACACCCATCTCCTCCCTGTAAAGGCACAGTATCAATTTTCTTACTTCTTCGTAGGGTTTATGTGTCTTTTTCTTCTAGCCAGGTTTTCCCTACGTAGCCAAGGTTTTTTTTGAAATGGATCTATTTAGGTCTCCCACCTAGCAGTTAGAGCTTGCTAGGTGTTAGAAAGGAAAAAAGCCCAGAACCGAGTAGATGAGATTCTACTGAGCTGGAGCTACAAAAAAAACCTTGGCTACGTAGGGAAAACCTGGCTAGAAGAAAAACATATATATATATATATATATATATATATATATATATATATATATATATATATATATATATATATATATATATATATATATAAATTTAGATGACTGATGAATTAATATAAACATAAGAAATTTGAGGGGAAATGATGTAACAATCTAAATGAAAATATAAAGGTATGATAGAAATATGATATGAAAATGATGGAGGAGGTAGTAAAAGACACAAAATATGCACTCAAATGAAACACTGAATGATTAAGGATGTATTGTTTGTTTGTATGTTTGTTTGTTTAAAAAATAAAAAAAAACTTTTATTAAAAAAAGAAAAAGTTCCTTTGGGACAACCATGACCTGGATGAGTGAGAATCTCCATAGACCAGGGGTGAAATGCTCCCAGTTTGGACCAGATCACCCGATCCGGTAGCGATGGCGGCGGGTGGTTCGGAGAACCGGTAGCAAAAATCCCTGCCCCCGCTCCCATGCCCAGCTGAGCCGCACGATCATCAGAGGCTTTTTTTTTTTACTTTTAAAAGCATTTTTTTCTATAACCTCTTCGGCCGAAAAAATATTTTAAAAGTTAAAAAAAAAAAGCCTCTGATGATCGTGCGGCTCAGCTGGGATCCTCAGAGGCTTTTAAAAGAAACCCTTTTTTTTTCTTTTAAATGCCTCTGACAATCCAAGCTGAGTTGCCTGATCGGCAGAGGCATTTAAAAAAAAAAGTCTCTGTCGATCAGGCAACTCAGCTGGGATTGTCAGAGCCTTTTGAAAGCATTTTTTACAACCTCTTCCCCGAAGTTAAAAAAAAATGGCCATGCCCACCCAGTCATATTACCCCACCACCACCAAGCCACGCCCACAGAACCGGTAACAAATTTTAGATTTCACCACTGCTATAGACACTCCTCTGTCACAATTATTCCTTTCCCAAAATGTTTGCATACTGCAAACCACCAGCATTGGTAAATTTCCATGTCTCTATTTTGCTACTTTAAAATTTCATGCCAATTGACAACCTATGGAGATTCTCCCATGTAAACATTTTTATTGAGTTATAGAGTAATATAAAATACAAATGCAAAGTAAATAGGAAAGCAGAGGGGAAGGAAAGGGGAAGGAGAAGTGAGGAATGATAAGGAAGGAAGGAAGGAAGGAAGGAAGGAAGGAAGGAAGGAAGGAAGGAAGGAAGGAAAGAAAGAAGGAAGGGAAGCATTGACTTCTGATTCTCTCTGTTACAGTAAAATAAGGCATTAACATCAAATCACAACTTTTTTGCTTTTTCCTGAAAGCATAACAAACCATTTCCATAAAGATCTATCAATTTAATCGGTTAATCCGAAGTGGTCTCCATGTAGAAACAAAAGATTCTCATTCATCCAGGTCAAATCAACCTTGTCCCAAAGGTGCTTTTTCAAAAGGCACCTGGGCTTTCTGTTTTTTCTTTGAAGACGTTTTGCTTCAAAACTGAAGAAGCTTCTTGGATGAGAAGCGAAACGTCTTCAAAGAAAAACCAGAAAGTCAAAAAGTCTTGAGAAAGCATCTTTGGGATGCCAATTGACCAGTTCCAGGTTCCCAAGGGATCGATCGGTGTATGCATTAAATTTCCTCTCTTTTCCTCCTGATGGTCTGCCATTTTTGTCCATAGTGAATAGTGAATACTATCTCTATCTATCTATCTCAAGACCTAAAATATCTCAAGATCTAAAATGGACACCCAACATCAAAAAGCACAACAAAGAATGTTCTTTCTGCACCAACTCAGAAAGATCAAACTGCCCAAGATCATAAAACTGTCATGATCCCCCTTTCCCAAAAAAAGAAAAGAAAACCACAAAAATAACATTTCCATTCTCTTGTGCTCTGGAACCCTTTCTGGATTCACACTCAACCATGACCCAACTCTAATATTTAATGCACCATTTGTTCTGAATTTCCAAAGCATCAGCACATGGCATGGAAGGATGGCATGAATCACTACAGATGTTTGCAAGCTTAACAGATGCCTTCTGGAGCAATGATTAAAACCCACAGATGCCCACGAAGGAATGAAAGAGAAAATTAAATGCTATTTTCATATGTCTTCCTTGAACTTCCCAAAGAGTATAACATCGATTCTGTAAAAAGGTATTTTTTTCTACCCAATATTTCATTTTTGCAGAGATTCAACATTTCCACCCAAGCAAGTCCAATTTCAAATCTTGCTATCATCTTCATGCATGGCAGAGTGGAAAATGGATACATTCCTTATTATATTTCCTAAAGGAAAAAGGGAAAAAAAAAAAAAAAAAACCAGGCTCAGAATTTGTTTACTAAAAGTTTGTACCTTTTCATTGAAATTAATTTCGGTTTGTTTCTGACTTGGAAATGAATCCATTTTCCCTAGGAGCCAACTTAGTCTGTCCATCAACAGACAGTAATATCCTCTCTTCTTCTCTTCTGCTGATTTAACACATCACCAGTATTCTTTGTTTCCAGTTGTTTACCTCTTCTGTATATGCAGCACAAATGCATCAGAAAAATGAAAACCAACTCATTCGGTCATAATCAAGACACTTTAGTCTTAAAAGGTTTCTCTAACCATAAATACGAGAGCGAATCATGCTTCAAATGGACTGAGCCTTTTCTCTTTAATTTTCATAGTGCAAGATAAACATTGATGTCACTTCATGTACTTTAACCTTTGAATTTATCAGAGGGAATATTCGGTTAAGATAATTATAGGAAGAAGAAAAAAAAGCGTGCAGGGTGGGAACAAAACAATAAATGAGCAGAAAAGGCTACTCTCCACCGAGGGCCCAAAAAGGCACGATTGCTGAAACCCTAGCTCCTTTGTTTGTGAAACACACATTTAAAACGTAGTCTGGCTTTATAGTAAAACTTTCTTCCACCTATTTTATCCCTCCTTCTCTTCTTTCTCGAGCAGCTGCTCCTGACTGGAAGATGTTTGGCAATGAAAAGAGGGATGTAGAATAATATACCAACAGAAGAAAACTGGATAAGGAAAGTTTTAGAGTGTGCAGAGATGGATGAACTCACAAAAGGAATACAAGATAAGGAGGAAACAGAATATTACATGGTATGGGAGAAATGGTATGAATGGGTAGAGGAGAGGTATAAAGGGCCAGGGAAGATTAGATGAGGAAGAAAGAGGAGTTTGAACAAATATGTAGAAAGGGAACGGATGGATTGCAATTTAGCACATTGATATTTTCATATGCATAAATAAATATTAGAATCACATGTATAGGTAGTAAATAGAAAAAAAGGGAGAAAAATGGATATATAAGAAATGAAAACTGATGTAGAAATGTTGGAAAGAAGAAAATTGTAAAAAATTCATTTTTTGTTTTAAAACAAACCTGTTCAATAAAAAAAAAATATTTTTTTTAAAAAAAGGAGTGATGTGAAGTTGGCAGTGGAAAAAAATGCAGGAAAAGTGCCAAACAAAACATCTAATATCATAGTTGTAAGGGGCTTTGGAGATCTTCTAATCCAGGAGTGTCAAACTCGATTTCATTCAGGGCCACATCAGGGTTGTGTTTGACCTCGGAGGGTTGGGTGTGTGTGGCCGGGGGGGGGGGCATGGCCATCATGTGTACGGCCAGCCCATGTTGGAGGCACCTGTGATGGCCAAGTGCTAAGGCAGGACTTCCCTGAGACCCTTCCTCACTCTCATTATAATCTCCTTCCTTCCTTCCTTCCTTCCTTCCTTCCTTCCTTCCTTCCTTCCTTCCTTCCTTCCCTTCTTTTTCCTTCCCTCTTCCTTCTCCTTTCTTCCCCCTTCCCCTCTTTCCTTCTTTTTCCTTCCTTGCTCTCTTCCCATCTTCCCACCTTTTTCTTTGTCTTTCCACTTTCCCTTTCTCCTTTCCTGTCCCTTCTTGCATGCTCAAATGCAAAAAGGGAAACATTTTTTTCTTTTCTTTTGTTTTTAGTTTGTTTTGAGAGGCCTCTGCCAGTAAAAATGGGGCATGTTGGGGGGGCACGCAGGCCCCTGCACCCCAATTTTGACCGCAATGGCCTCCTGCAGCCCTCTGCCAGCAAAAATGGAGTGCGCTGCCCCCAAACTCCATTTTCATGGGCCCGTCCTTTGCTGTTTCAAGGCCAGCCCCGATCTAAGCACCCCGCCGCTGGATCTGGCCCACAAGCATTGAGTTTGACAGCCCTGTTCTAGCCCAACCCCTATACCATTTCAGGAAAATGCTTGTCTAATCTCTTCTTGAAAATCTCCAGTGAGGGAGCATCCACAACTTCTAGAGACAAGCTGTTCCACTGGTTAATTGTTCTTACAGTTAGGAAATTCCTCCTTCGTTCCAGGTTGCTTCTCTCCTTGATTAGTTTCCATCCATCGTTTGCCTTTGAAGTAATTCCCTGTATAAGGGAGGTGGGGGAAGAAAAAGAAAAAGCATAGCCATTCAATAATTTGCAATATGTGAATTGCAAAGCCAGGGCATCAGAAGGGATAAGCGAATGAGTCAGAGAGTTTTTAAAAAAGAAAAGAAAAAAGAGGAATAAATAATGTGATACTACATCAGTTGAAGGCAAAGTCTACCTTTATGTGGAAATATAGAGACTTCATAAGGCATTTATATTGCTTTTATAGAATCAGATGAAAATGTTTCATCTTTGCTTCTTCCCGGATGTTTTGACAGACCTAAAATTACCTTGTGGTCTCCCATGGAAATAATAACCAGCTCTGGTCCTGCTTAGCTTTCAAACTCAGTTAAGGTCAACTAAGTGCCGAGATGATACCACGATGGCCAGCAGATCCACCCAGAAAAAAATAAGATAGTTTTCTGGACGTGAGACACTTCCTGCATTCTCACTTCAAGAGAATGTGAGGGTATCAGAGGTAGTATTCAGCCAGGTCTGACAGGTTCTGGCGAACTGGTAGTGGAAATTTTGAGTAGTTCGGAGAACCAGCAAATACCACCTCTGGCTGGCTCCGCTCCCATCTATTCTCTGCCTCCTGAGTCCCAGCTGATCAGCTGGGTCCTCTTTTGTTGCCCTGCACAGGAGAACAGAGCTAGAAAGCAGGTTAGTGGGGTGGGGAGGGAATGGAGATTTTACAGTATCCTTCCCTTCCCCTGGAGTGAGGAGGGAATGGAGATTTTACAGTATCCTTCCCCTGGAGTGGGGCGGAAATGGAGATTTTACAGTATCCTTCCCCCTGGAGAGGGGCGGAATGGAGATTTTACAGTATCCTTCCCCCTGGAGAGGGGCGGAAATGGAGATTTTACAGTATCCTTCCCCTGGAGTGGGGCGGAAATGGAGGCTTTATAGTATCCTTCCCCTGGAGTGGGGTGGAAATGGAGATTTTACAGTATCCTTCCCCTGGAGTGGGGCGGAAATGGAGGCTTTATAGTATCCTTCCCCTGGAGTGGGGCGGAAATGGAGATTTTATAGTATCCTTCCCCTGGAGTGGGGTGGAAATGGATATTTACAGTATCCTTCCCCTGGAGTGGGGTGGAAATGGAGATTTTACAGTATCCTTCCCCCTGGAGTGGGGTGGAAATGGAGATTTTACAGTATCCTTCCCCCTGGAGAGGGGTGGAAATGGAGATTGTACAGTATCCTTCCCCTGGAGTGGGGCGGAAATGGAGATTTTATAGTATCCTTCCCCTGGAGTGGGGTGGAAATGGATATTTACAGTATCCTTCCCCTGGAGTGGGGTGGAAATGGATATTTACAGTATCCTTCCCCTGCCACACCCACCAAGCCATGCCCACCAAGCCATGCCCACAGAACCGGTAGTAAAAAAAAATTGAATCTCACCACTGGATGGTACCCACTTTTGCTTTGTGTTTCCAAGGACTACTTTTATTTCTTTCTTTCAAATTCCTTTCTGGTGATACAAATCCAACCCGCAATCTAATGATCCAATTAGTTTTGCACAACAATAATGTAATTTACGCAAGGGCTGTATGAAAATATTTCCAATTATTCTGAGGAAAAAAACTGAAGAAGGCCATTTCGAATGCGTCGGTTTCAAATAAACGTTTGGTATATTACATGAAATGCCGCTGTGACTAACTGTAGTACGAGGCTGAATACACATTGCATTTATCAATTGGCATTTATTAGACTACCAATGCTAGAACATTTCTTCTTTTTATCTTTAGGCGTTCTTTGAGCCTATCCCTGGGGTCTCTGGTGGAAAAGATAATACTGACTGCATGTCATCGTCGTAACTTTTCAAAAACTTCCTGGGAGACGAGGTTGTTCTAACTAGCCAGCAGGAAGCTGTTCTGTTTCAAATTGTGCTTTGGAAAAGAGAAGGCAACGTCCAGATTTCGTCGTGAAGACACAATTTGTTTTCTTTCCTTTTTTTTTTCTTCTCCTTTCTTTCTTTCCTCCTGCAGGCATACAGTTCCTGGCAGCTTTCTTCCACAGTCGTTGAAAAATATGAGAAAATACATATAACGATTAACTTTCTTTTTCTATCGATCGCATTGTGTCCCCCGGAAAAAAAAATGAAAACAAACCCTACGGAAAGTATATAAACACAACTGGAAAGGAACTCTGGCGTGCATTCTGAATTTCTTCTTCTCAAAGACAAAACTTGGTAAGGCTTCAAAGGGGGAGCCCATTGAAACCAATCAGCCTCAACTTAGTCATTAGTAAATTAAGTCGTATTGATCGCAGTTAGTCTTTTCTAAGCATGACTAAGTCTGGATCCAATCCGTAGGCAGATAATTATTCCTTAATATAGATCTGCACCATTTATGGTTTGTTTTCTGTTTCAATGCCTCTCCTACGTTTGCTCTTTCATGTAGACTAAAATAACCAGTTGACAAATATCTGTCATGATCTGGAAAACGACAGTTGGCTTCCTAAATTGCAAGCGCTTCTGACCTATTCAACCCAAAACTTCACAGCACCGATCTTTTATAAGATTTGATCATTAGCTATTATGTGTTAGGAGAGTGTCTGAGCAGAATCAGCCACATGGAAAATCTTTACAAATTACTTCTGGTGCCTGAGAAAAACAACAATTAAGGCGATGATGGGATCTCTAGAACGGGTGTAGAGTTGCTGTTTTCTATGAGGTTTGTTGGGGGTCCTTGCGGGGTTGGAGTTTTCAGTTTTAATCTCCTGTTATGCTAAATCACCAGAATCTGTTGTGATCCGCCAGTGGATCTGGCAGCAGATTTGGACAGTGAGGAGGTTGGGGAGGAACATGGGCCTGTCCTGGAGTCTGGGGAAGGCGCTGTAGGAAGTTAGCACCCACCCCTTTCCTGGAAGAGTGAAATATTTTAGGAAATATGAAAAAGGCAGAATATTATATTTCCCTGGATGAGAAATGGAGAAGCATATTTTACAGACAAAGCAGCTCCCATCTTCCTGCCCCCACCCTTTGTCAATGGGCCATTAAGGCCTGGGCCAGTCTACTCTACATAACAAAGATCTGCCTCCTTCAGGCAGAGCCATAGTAGGAATTGCCAAAGATCCAACAAAGATAGGATTAGCCCTCTACACAATAGCAGCAGAAACTCACCACATGTGACCTGGGAAGCACATGTGACCATCAGCCAGCAAGGCCCCCACCCCCTGGGAGTCTGACAACCAATCAGGATACTCTTTCGGGGGCCCAAGAAATGCAGAGCCAGAGAGAGCATAAAAATCCGAGGATTTACTGTATCTGCCCCTTTTCTGTTCAGGAACTCAAGCCATGTGATCCTGTCCACCATTAAACCATCTTTCCAAGCAATCTCCATGTTTCCAGTGTCTGTTTCCCTACTTGGAGCAGAACCTAGAAGGATGTTTCTTCCAACAGCGCTGATGAGGGCTCTGCATCGGAGGCAGAGAGGGGGCCAGGGCCATATGCCAGTTATCAGCTGCCTTTGGAGTCAGACATCAGTGGGGCAGAGGAACAGCTGGAGCCTGTTCCCAGTGTGTGCATGTGCAGAGCTGCCAGACGAAGGGAAGAGCTAAAGAACAAGGGTCGACTTGGGAGTAAGGCCACAGGTGGACGATGAATGGCCCCTCCCAGAGGGAATAAAAGAGGAGCGAAAAGGGAGTGAAGTTTCCAGAAGATAATTAGTTCATTCCTGCATTCTTACCAAGCATTGTGGAGTCTAAAAGATATCAGCCTGGCCACTTTCCAAGCCTGATAAAGGTCAGTCATTGTGAACTATCTTGAAAGACTGGGGGAGAGGAAAGACTTTGCTGGAGAGGAATTCACTGTAAATTAAATAAAAGGGGTTTATCAGGATAAGGACTCGGCTTCATGCTGCTGGGGAAGCCTAGGGCAGAACAGAATCTCTGGAAAAAGAAGCAGATAAATTTATCCACAAAGAACTAAATAACTATAATTACTCATCTAGGATTGCAGTTGACAGTCTATGTTCTATTCCTAATTTTATTTTATTTTTTTTTTTTTGAGGGAAGGGGAGTGGTTTCAGAAATCCCAGTCTTAACTACATTTGATAAGAAAGACAAAAAGGAAAAAAAAAAAAGAGTTGGAGAGTGGAAGATGTACTACCTGGAGTTAGCAGAATAAAATTAAAGAAGAACTGGAGAAGATAACAAAATACAAAGACCTGCAAATAGAAATAGAATGACTGTGGCAAAAGAAAGCAAAGATAGTATCAATCGTAAAAAGCTCCTTGGGTGCAATCCCAAAACATCTGGAGAACCACTTGACCATCATGATTACAGTAGGGTAAGTCTTTCTTTGATGTCGTAAGCCACCCAGAATTATCTTGTAATGAGATGGGTGCAACCAAATTTAATAAGCAGAGAAACATAATCATCGGCATTGACAAAATCACTATCAGTCAATATGTGGACGAAAAGGCCAAATGCAGTCTCAACATCTGGCTGGCTGACCAAACATAATGATAATCCTGATAATAATGCAGAATTTTTAAAAAAGAAAAAAAAGGCATTTAAAATAAAAAGGGAATACTAATGAAATCCATTACACCAATCTTATAAAAGACATGAGATATATATAATATGTATGTTTGTGTGTGTGGATAGATAGATAGAAGATAGTTAGAAAGATAGACAGACAGACAGACAGATAGATAGATGATATAATCAATAACTAGATATAGACACAGATACAGAGAGAGAGAGAAGGAGATAAGAGACAGAGATGTATAAGAGAGAGATGAAAAAGAGAGAAGAAAGGTGAGAAAGATAAAAGAGAGTTGAGAGGGAGAAAGAGAGAGAGGTGTGTTTGTGTATAAATATACTGTATACGTATATATGTATACACACAAATAGATAAACACACACACACACATGGAATGAAGGAAAAATATAAATATTTTAAATATTTTAATATTTCTCTCCAAAACTATATTTGTAAAGTAAGGTTAATGACTATGATAAACGTATGCAATAAATTGTGATTTTTTTTAAAAAAAAGTCCTTTATTATAATTCACTCCTCCTAGAAAGCTATGTTAAAATTATTGACCAAGAGAATTTTGGAAATAACGCATGAGCTAACCAAAAGTCATTCTTTGATTTTTTTTAGAGTACATCAGCAATCCCAAACCTAGTAACTATCAATAAGATAACAGAGTCCTTTTTGCTTCATTCGGAAAGGGCCACTCGCTTACCATATTTTTTGGAGTATAAGACCCTCCGGACTATAAAACGCACCCACCTTTTTTGGTGAGGAAAACAAGAAAAAGAAATCTGCCTCCCAGCAATTTTGCCTCGTTGCAGCAAACAGCAAATAGCCTGCTTTACTTTCATTTTCAGCATAGTTTAATTAGCACAAGAAAAAAAAAATCTGCTCCCAGCAATTTACCTCTGCAGCAAGCAGCAGAGGCCCGCACAGCAATAGGCAATGGCAATCCCTGAAGCCTGAAACAGCTGAGAGTCGGGAGGCCAATCCAAGGGACAATCAATTTGTGCTAATTAGGCTGTGCTGAAACTGAAATGAGCTGTTTCTTCTTGCTGCTTGCTGCAAGGAGGTAAATTGCTGGGAGGCAGAGGCCAGAGGATGGGGGCCAGAGGGTGGGTGGGGGTACATTCGGTGCATAAGACACACCCAAATTTTCACCCCCTTTTAGGGGGAAAAAAGGTGCATCTTATACTCTGAAAAATATGGTAATTATTTTGAGTTCGAGTTAAAACTTATGGAAACATTTTGCTTCGAAAGCCAAAGTCACAGCAAACAGCAGCAGCTCAAGGAGAAGGGAGCAGATGTGAGACACGGAATTAAAAACTAGACATTTATTAGACATGAAAACTTCAAATTTCTCCCTTGGTTACCAAACAGCAGCGAGAGGGAGACCAGGCAAGAGACAATTTGCAGGGGGAGAAGCAACCGATGAGAACTTCAGCCTTTCCTTCTCCATAAAACCTGCCCTATCAGAGTTAAGCATCCCACTCAGCTTGTCTGCTGGAAATTGTGATCCCTGTAAAGCACAGGGAATTTGCAGCTATTTCTAAATCCATTATCTGCTTTTCACAGTCTAATTCCCCCTGCCGTTAAATAAACATTCATGCCAGGGAATAAGGAGTATTTTGGTACTTGACACCTTCGGAAGACGTGCAATTGTTTGTGCAATTTCATCTTTCATATATTGGATATCACCTTCCTAAAGATGGCAATTGTACTTTTTTTAATGTTGTTAGACACCTTGCAAACTTCAGGAGAATGGCAATGAACTGAATATACTTAAATATGATCAGTCAGTGGTACTTAATTTTTGGAGAGTTGTTTTTCTCTTTTTGATTGACTCTGTCTTATTATCCCTCTCTGTGTGTTTCTCTCTCTCTCTCTCTCTCTCTCTCTCTCTCTCTCTCTCTCTCTCTCTCTCTGTGTGTGTGTGTGTGTATGTCTGTCTCTTATTCTGTGTGTGAGTGTGTGTGTGTAAGTGTGTTGTTCTCTCTCTTTCACTCCCTCTTATTCTGTCTCTGTCTTTCTGTCTCTCTCTCTCTCATTCTCTCTGTGTCTGTCTCTTATTCTCTCTGTCTCTTATTCTCTCTTTGTATGTTGTTCTCTCTTTCACTCCCTCTTATTCTCTGTCTCTCTGTCTCTTTCTGTGTGTGTCTCTCTCTGTCTCGCTCTGTCTCATTCTCTCTCTCTCTCTCTGTGTGTCTCTTATTCTCTCTCTGTGTGTGTGTTTCTCTCTGTCTGCCTCTTATTCTCTCTCTCTCTCTCTCTCTCTCTCTCTCTCTCTCTCTCTCTCATTCTCTTTCTCTCTCTGTGTGTGTGTGTGTCTGGCTCTTATTCTCTCTCTGTGTGTGTTTCTCTCTGTCTGCCTCTTATTCTCTCTCTCTCTCTCTCTCTCTCTCTCTCTCTCTCATTCTCTCTGTGTCTGTCTCTTATTCTCTGTGTGTGTGTGTCTTGTTCTCTCTCTTTCAATCCCTCTTATTCTCTGTCTCTCTGTCTCTGTTTCTCTGTCTCTGTCTCTCTCTCTGTGTGTATCTTATTCTCTCTGTCTCTTATTCTCTCTTTGTATGTTGTTCTCTCTCTCTTTCATTCCCTCTTATTCTCTGTCTCTCTCTCTCTGTCTCTCTCTCTCTCTCTGTCTATTATTCTCTCTGTGTCTGTCTCTTATTCTCTCTCTGTGTGTGTTCTCTCTCTTTCACTCCCTCTTATTCTCTGTCACTGTCTCTCTGCCTCTCTCTCTCTCTGCCTGTCTCTTATTCTCTCTGTCTCTCTCTCTCTCTGTGTGTCTCTCTCTCATTCTCTCTGTGTCTGCCTGTTTCTTATTCTCTCTTCTCTCTTACTCTCTCTCTTATTCTAACTCTGTCTCTGTCTCTGTCTCTTATTCTTCCTCCCTCCCTCTCTCTCTGCTTCTTATTGTCTCTCTCTCGTTGTTGAGTTTCCCTTGTAGAATTCTGAGTTGTGAAAGAACAAATGAGATAGAAACCCTTTTCTTTTCTAAATGTTTTTGTTTTAAATATTAACAAGGTGGTGTGTGCTTTTAAAATGCAAGCTTTCAAATGTGATGCAATTAAAAATTAATTGATATTATTAATTATCAGAAAAAGAGAGGGCCATTGCCTGGGGCTTGACAAGCTGTCATGAAGAATTGCCAAGGCTACTGGGCTTATTAAACTCCTGTGCAGTTGCCACATTAAACAAGGAAAGTTAAATGACATTTCCAGTAACCTGGAAAATCCCACTGGAGCCATCTCTGCATAATTAATTCCTCCTTCTCATTCTTCTCCTGGCCGTCATTCTCCTCCTCCTCCTCCTCTTTTAAACATGCTGACAATTCTTTAAAATCACTTACAAGGTTCTTTAGGGATCTTTGGCTGTTTTGCTGGGATTTTTGGAGCAACTAAAATGATTAAGGGCCCGGTGACAAAAATATATAAAGAACGGTTACAGGAATTGGGTATGGCCAGTCTAGAGAAAAGAAGAACTAGGGGTGACATAATAGTAGTGTGTTAGGAAATGGCTATTGTCTAACTAGTTGGTCAGGCAATATATAAACTATCAATACATGTTTGTCAAAAGGTATTACAGTATATTGCTTTAAGACTGTATTACATCATCCTGTATCCTTATTGGCTAAACTCTGTAGCCAATGTACTCAAGGAGAAGCCTGAATCATGGCTTCATGGTTCATGGAACACTACACCATTTTATCTGCTTATTTGCTGTTACTCTCTACCTGTTCTCTCTGCATGATCACAGTTTGATCATTGCTACTTGTTGCTTTCTACTATTTATTGAATGTTTTAATACTGAACTTGTTCCTGTTTGAAACTCAAGAAGAACTGTTTTATTGTGTAATGACAACAACTGGTAAGAAGACTTTGTACTTGGAATATCCCTGAATTGATATTTTAACTATCGCCTTATCTGTGTATGACTTGGATTGTTATTGGACTTTGCTTTACTTTTTTCTAAAAGTAAAAGACTACCACAACTCAGTGTGTCACTATAATAACTGTGGTTATTCACTCTCAGCCGCTTTCATGTGCATACTCAAGGGGTACTCTGCTCAATAACCCATAACATCGGTTATGAGCCAAGAATATCCTTAACACAGTGTTCCAGTATTTGAGGGGCTGCCACAAAGAAGAGAGAGGTCAACTTATTTTCCAAAACATCAGAAGACAAGACATGACAAGAAACAATGGATAGAAGCTAATCAAGGAGAGAAGCAACCTGGAATTAAGGAGAATCTTCCTAACAGTGATGCCTTCAGAAATTGTGGATGCTATTAATCTTCTCATCGTTCCCACCACCCATCTCCTTCTACTTATGACTGTATGACTGTAACTTTGTTGCTTACTTACTTACTTACTTTTTTTTTTTATTTATATACCGCCCTACTCCTAAAGGACTCAGGGCGGTGAACAGCCAAACAGTAAAAATACATAGATACAAAATTTAAAAACAAAGTAAAATTGAATTAAACAATTTGGCCCAAACAGATTAAAACCCCAATAATTTAAAAAACCGATTAAAATTTGCATAATTAAAAAGAGGGAAAAGATTAGACCAGGCCCGCCTGGTGGAATAAAAAGGTCTTAAGAGTGCGGCGGAAGGTACGAAGATCCGGGATCCTCCGTATCTCCGGGGGGAGCTCGTTCCAGATCGTAGGTGTCCCCACAGAGAAGGCTCTCCCCCTAGGGGCCGCCAGTTGACATTGTTTGGCCGACGGCACCCGGAGGAGCCCCTCTCTATGGGAGCGTACTGGCCGGTGGGAGGCTATTGGTGGTAGCAGGCGGTCCCATAGATAACCAGGTCCTAAGCCATGGAGTGCTCTAAAGGTGGTAACCAAAACCTTGAAGCTTGTATCCTTACAATTTATATTGATATTGTTTCCTGATTGCTTGTTTGTACCCTATGACTATCATTAAGTGTTGTACCTTATGACACTGAGAGCATATGCACCAAGATAAATTCCTTGGGTGTCCAATCACACTTGGCCAATAAAAAATTCTATTCTATTCTATTCTTCATCACTGGAGGTTTTTAAGAAGAGATTGGACAACCATTTATCTGAAATGGTATTGGGTCTCCTGCTTATGCAAGGGGTTGGACTAGAAAAGAATTATTCTGCTGTTTTGGATTGTTTATAGTATGCCATATCCTCCTTGTTAATGACTTTTAATTAAAACATCAATGGATAGATTTCAGCTGCTGGTGATAACCTGGAGCATAAAATATAGCTGCTATTGCTATTTTCCTTATGTAGGTAGCAGAGTGCAATTTCAGATTTCATTAAAGGTGAAGACAAGTGAAATAAGATTCATTTAAAGTCTGAAATCCTGCTCTGGAATATATTCACTGTTAAGCTAACTTATCATTGGTACTGCTTCAGAAGAGGAGGTACCATTCAAAGAACTGGATATTCCAGAGAAATCCAGGAAGATCTGTTCTTTACCCTTCTCATGCTGATTTGTGCATTTCAAGGATGAGTGGTGGTTATGAATTTCTGGAAGTCAATCTTCTAAACTAGAAGGCACCACTTGGGGTGATAGATTCAGACATTTTTAGGTTTGAATAATGTCTGGTTCCCCATGAAGACCTTCTAGTTAGGTGGATAAACACCTAATCCTTTGCCCAGATGATTAAAACCAATCTCCTCTTTCTTTCTTTCTTTCTTTCTTTCTTTCTTTTTCTTTTTTTCTTTTTTTCTTCTCTCTCTCTCTCTCTCTCTCTCTCTCTCTCTCTCTCTCTCTCTCTCTCTCTCTCTCTCTCTCTCTCTCTCTCTCTCTCTTCATCAGGAACAATTTTCTGCCTTTGTTCTTCTTAATTATTCTCATGGCTGTCAAAAGAACTAGCAGAGAAAATGTTTTGGTCATTTCTGGTGGCTTGTTGGCCAGGTCTTTAAAAGCATCAGAGGGAAGGACAAGAAACAATGGATGGAAACTAATCAAAGAGAATTAAGGAGAAACTTCCTAACAGTGAGGACAATTAACCAGTGGAACGGATTGACTTCAGAAGTTGTGGATGCTTCACCACTAGAGGTTTTTAAGAAGAGACTGGACAGTCACTTGTCTGAAATTATATGTGATCTCCTGCTTGAACTTGGACTAGAAGTCCTCCAAGGTCCCTCCCAGCTCTATTCTCATTCTGGTTCAGATTGCAGGGTTTTTTTCCCTTGTTTTCCTGTACTGTATCTTCCAATCCCTTTGTTAAATGTAGTTGAGCATGAAAACAATATTCTGTTCCTCAGTGACTAACCCTACACCCATGACTCTACCTGCCAGGTGGACATTTAACCTGATTAACAGCTGGATGATGTCACTTTGCATACTAAATCCCACTGTCCATCTCAGTAAGATTCTAGGCATTCTATGGTTGAATGATAAGAAATTTGATCCCGAATCCCAGCAACAAATCTTAAGAACTTTTTTGAATCTTAGTAAAACAAAGTTTGCAATAGCAATATGCCATTATGCCATTACTGGGGGAGTGTTATTTTGTTTTGTTCCTAAAAAAATTTTTTTTTTTGGTTACACAGTACCTGAGATTATTCACAAACCTATGAATAGCTAGACTCCTGTTAAGTTTTGACAGTTGAGCTGCTTGGGTGAGTGCACTAAAAATATTGCCAACACAGACCAGACCTGTATTTTTCATTACATTCTTCTTAAATGATTTGAATCACATCTGTTATATTTCTTAAATGCAAACAAGTCCATAAATATACGCAAATCAGGTGATGTGGCTTGCTTGCTTAATTTCCTCTGAATTAATTGGAATTATTCTGATTAAACAGAAGAAAGAAGGACTAAAGGAAAGAAGGAAAGGAAATGAAAGAAGGGAGGGAGAGAGGGAGGGAGGGAGGAAAAGAACCCCAAAATATGTTCTCAGGACCCTACAATGCTGAGAATTTAACACTGTCCTGGGCAGTGGTGGGTTTCAATTTTTTTTTACTACCGGTTCTGTGGGCGTGGCTTGGTGGGCGTGGCTTGGTGGGCATGGCAGGGATAGGATACTGTAAAATCTCCATTTCCACCCCACTCCAGGGGAAGGTTACTGCAAAATCCCCCATTTCCTCCCAATCAGCTGGGACTTGGGAGACAGAGAATAGATGGGGGCGGGCCCAGTTTTGCAGAATACAAAAAAATATTAGTTTAACAAAGTTTAACGGGACACAAGACTAGGTCTCAAGCAATAGATGCAACTGAAAATCCACTCATGTCAATTCAGTGAAAGAAAGTGTCAAACGAGGAGTGAACTCACAGTCCAAGGTTCAAAGAGGTATTAATGGAGTTGGCCAAGAGACTTAGGAATGCACACAAAAGGTTTCTATTTCAAATCTCCCTTTTGGCCCTAAAGGAGAAGGTTGTGCAGGCTTGCAAATAATTTGAAAGAAGCGCTTTGGACCTTGGACGTCTAACCATGTCTCCCTGCTCTTCATTAAAGCAAACTCAGCTTTTCCGGGCTTCCAGGCAAGCATAAGCAATAGGTCCAATTACTTTAAGAGTGACATTAACTTTAGTGAAGTCAGGCAAGCAAACTTTGTGTGAGGCTCATGGAAATGCATAGAGGACTTCTTTAATAAAGAGGAGAGAGATCAGTTGGTTAAACTGGCAACAGATTTTTTCTTTTCAAAGTTTCTGAATTGTTTTTAAGGGATATGGAGCCCTAATAAATCTAATAAATTGGCAAGTCTCGCTCCCATTCTCTTTCGGAGAAACCATTCTCTCCAGCTATACATGCATACAGAGGAACACAAGGAGAGAATTCAGTAATTTATACAGAACTCACCTACTGAACCTCCTTTACCAATGTCACCCTCATTAACAATTTGATGCATATATCATCAATGTGATGTATGCAGTACAAAGCACTGAGACATGTACAGTTCTGTACATTGGAGAAACAAAACAACCACTTCACAGACGCATGCCACAACATAGCAGAACAAACCCATCAGGGCAAGATTCAGCCGCCCATCTGCATTTGAAAGACAAAGATCACTCTTTTAAAGACAAATTTGAAAGAGGGGTCAAAGAGGCCACCTATATTAAAATTGAATAGCCTTCTGCCAACAGAGGAGGATGGATACCACATCACCTATCTCCTGTTTACGACACAGTCCTTTCAGAAGTTCTGAGAAGGTTCCACACCCATTTGCATTATCCGGGTGACCCTGAAGGAACAGATAATCCTCTAAATGGCCCCAATGTCTCTCAGAGATAATGCTAATGACCAGATGCCTGCAAGGAATACAAATCCTTCCATTCTCTGCCATTCATTCAGAAATAAAGAAGCTTCTTGGATGAGAAGCAAAACATCTCAAAAAGACAGTTGCCTTAAAAAAAACCCACAATCTTTGGGACAACCATGACCTGGATGACAGAAAATTCTCCATACACATTCAGTATCGTTATTTTGATCTACAAGGACAAATTATTCAAATGTTACTTGAAAATGAAATTATGATTCTCTTTAAAGCGCCTTATAATGTACTATACATGGTAATGTATATATTGTACATTTTATTTTTGGTCTGCCCTCTAAATGGAGCATCACTTGGTAAGCTAAAAATAACATTGGAAAAGATCCTTTGAACCTTTGAGGTTCAAGAAACACCCTACAAAGTAGACGGCAAATAACACTCATTAACAGGCTTCTTAAGAAGAGCTTGGCTGTTCGCATCCATGCTATCTGTATAATTCACATATTAAAAAAAGAAGAACTAAAACTAAAGCAAAATTAAATTCCAGACAAAACAAACAGGGGGAGAAAGGCCAATTTTCCCTTAGCATGTCATGTCTGATATAAATAGTACAAGTAAGGATATTTTTATATGAAAGCAAAGGAAATGTGGCAAAAAAATAAAAATAAAAATACAACCTCTCTGGATAATTACAAAAAAAGTCAATAGGCTGAAATAAAGAATTTCTGAGATGCTTTCGGATGCTTTGTCATGCTGACATGATTTCATTTTTATTTTGCCTTATTTAAAAAGGCAAAAGCAAAAAAAAACCCATAGTAGTAGCAGCCACATAATAATGATATTGTGTTTCCCTGAAAATAAGACCCTGTCTTACATTTTTTTGAACCCTGAAATAAGCACTTGGCTTTATTGCCATGCGCTCAAAAGCCCAATTGCGCTTATTATCAGGGGATGTCTTATTTTGGGGGAAAAGGGGTATCTATCTATCTATCTATCTATCTATCTATCTATCTATCATCTATCTATCTATCTATCTATCTATCTATCTATCTATCTATCTATCTATCTATCTATCTATCTATCATCTATCTTCTAGCTACCTACCTACCTACCTACCATCATCTCTCTCAGTCCCTCTCTTTTCTCTCTCTCTCTCTCCTATCTATATATCTATCTAACATGTTCTCTCGAAAATAAGATCCTGTCTTATATTGTTTTGAACCCTGAAATAAGCGCTTGGCCTTATTGCCATGTGCTCAAAAGCCCAATTGCGCTTATTATCAGGGGATGTCTTATTTTGGGGGAAACAGGTTAGCAACCAAAAAGAAAAAAGAAAGGAAGAAGTGTTCAAAGTTATCTTTCAGTGTGAACTATTTTAATCTTTTCCTTAAAGCCTTTCTATCATTTATCCAGTTAGTGCATACTATTAAGAAAATCTTCCTGGTCTTGATACCACCTTTCCTACTTTCTATCTATAAAATCTTTTTCTCTACCAGCATTTGAAATATATCAATAAAATATATTTTCCACGTTTACTTTTATTTAAGCGTCTGTACCTCATAAGAGTTTAATTCTCCAAAATCTAACACTTGATCCTTCTGGTCTAAAAGAGAAAATGAAAATACCAATTGATCAGAATATTGCTCACTAAATAGAAACTGCTGAAGGATAGCAATAGCGCCAGGGATAGGTTGCCCCCAGTTTGCACCAGTTCTATAGAATCAGTAGTAAAACTGGCGGGAGGCCCCGCCCACCAACCCCGACGTCATCAAAATGCTTCTGCGCATGCGCGCGCCCGTGGCCCCACTGCGAACCGGTAGTAAAGGTAAGTAGAACCCACCCCTGAATAGCGCTTAGACTTATATACTGCTTCACAGTGCTTTACCAAGAGGTTTACAGAATCAGCATGTTTCCTCCAACAATCTGAATCCTCATTTTACTCACCTTGGAAGGATGGAAGGCTGAGTCAGCCTTGAGCAGGTAAAAATTGAACTCCTGGCAGTGAACAGTGAGTTAGGCTGCAATACTGCATCTAACCACTGCGCCACCATGGCTCTTCTGTAGCATGTAACCTACTGTAAACCTTAAAATTAAATTAGCTTCAAAAATTGTATTACTTTTTGCTGATTACAGTATGAGATATTGCAGCCCTAGGATTTGTGGGTAGGTTTTCCTGGCTCAAAATACTCCTTATTATGCTTAGCTTGCCTCCCTCCTTCTCTCTCTCTCTCTCTCTTTCTCTCTCTTTCTTTCTTTCTTCCTTCCTTCCTTCTTTTCTTCCTTCCTTTCTCTCTCTCTCTTTCTTTCTCTTTCTTTCTTTCTTTCTTTCTTTCTTTCTTTCTTTCTCTTCCTTCCTTCCTTCCTTCCTTCCTTTCCTCCTTCCTTTTTCTCTCTCTCTTTTTTCTCTTTCTTTCTCTTTCTTTCTTTCTTTCTTTCTTTCTTTCTTTCTTTCTTTCTTTCTTTCTTTCTTTCTCTTTGTGTTTTGAAATCTTGCTTACTTCTGGAAGGGGTTTTCCCTTTGATTAAATTCTTCTTCTCTTAAGAAATGTATGAAATGCTCCTTCAGTCAGCACTTTTGCCCATCCATTAGATTAATATATGACAACACGGACAGCTGTATTGGCAGGTATCAATGGTTATAGATGACGTTAGTGCAATGACTGTATATTAGAGCTGGCATTTTTAATGCCTGTAAATTGTCATATATTAATCAAAGCTCAAGGCATGCTTCAATGATACATTTTCATCCATTTAAATCAGATCATATTCACAAATTTGTTTTTTGTTTTTTAAATCCAGGACAGTTTACTTCTGTCTGCTCTCCAATTGATCACTGGATCCTCAACCGATGATTTGGACGTCTAGATGCAAATAGGTTTGGCTTAACAATACCAGTTAGACTATCTTTGTTGTCCAATATTAACAGGAGCATAGGAAGGTCAGAGCTCGTTGTGTTTACCCTCAGTTCTAAAGTAAACGGTATGCCATCTGCTCGAAGTCTCATTTGTATTAAAATAAAGGCAATTCAGAGTGTGCCACCATGCCTGTTATTTCAAATGCTATTTGTACAGTTGGTGATTGTAGGAAATAATAATAAAAAAGCTTACATCAGTTTGGTCTCAGGTGAAAATGACATCCCATTTCTTCCAAAATGGTTGGGCAAGCAAGAAATGGATAACTAATGGGAAGGTGCATTTGTTTAACGTGTAAGCTACTTAACTTAACTTTATTGTCATTGCACCTCGTACAACGAAATTAAATGCCATCTTCAGTGTACATTATACATAAGAAAACTGCTCCACTTTAGATTGAACTGAAAAGGGAAGCAACAGGAGAGGGGAAAGGAGTAGAGAGAGAGGAAGGGAGAAGAGAGGAGGGGAGAAAGAAGAAAGGGAAAGGAGAGGAAGAAAAGGGAGGGGAAAGATGAGCAGAGGAGAAGGTTAGAAGGGGGGAAGAAGAGAGGAGTGGGGGAAGAGAAGGGGAAGTAGGAAAGAGAAGGAGAAGAAGAACGGAGGAAGTAGGAGGAGAAAGAGGAAGGAAGAGAAGGGGAGGAGGAGAAGTAGAAAGGTTGGAGTAAAGGTAAAGGGTAAAAGAGCAGCCTTGAAAAAATGAAAGTTAAAAGAAAAGATGAATGAAAAATGATGGAAATGACTGTATATGTAAATGTGTTTATGAGAAATAAATTGTATTTTAATGGTTTTTTAACATTTGTATTATATGTATTTTATTTGGCTGTTCATCGCCCTGAGTCCTTCGGAAGTAGGGCGGTATACAAATTCTAATAATAATAATAATAATAATAATAATAATAATAATAATAATAATAAACTTTTTTGAAAAAAAAATAAAACTAAAAATAAAACAAAAAGACACATCCTTCACGTTCTATACAGTTGAATTAAAACTCCTGATACTGCAGTAATATTGCACTATACAGTAGAATTCAATATAGTTACTGCCCTGGGATAGAAGCTGTTTTTCAGCCTATTTGTCCTTGTTTCTATTGTCCTGTACCGTCTGCCAGATGGTAATAGTTCAAAAAAAAAAAAAAGTGGGGGGAGGGTGCCCAGGATGAGGTGGATCTTTAAGAACGTTTTGAACTTTTTAAGGCAGCGGGATCTATAAAGCTCTTCCAAAGAGGGGAGAGAGCCACCCATGATCCTCTGGGCAATGACGTTGACCCTCTGGAGCGCTGTCCGATCTGCCACTGTTCAATTGGCAAACCATGCACAGGTGTAGTAAGTTCAAATACTCTTTACGGTGCAGCGGTAGAAGGTCACCAGCAGTTTTTCATTCAGTTGTTGTTTCCTGAGAAGTCTCAGGTAGTATAATCTCTGCTGGTCCCTTTTGACCAGTGCTGCAATGTGAGTGCCCCAGGTCATGTCCTCTTTTATGATAACGCCCAGAAACTTAAAACAGCCTACTTGCTCCACTCGGTCTCCATTGATAAGCAAAGGCTGGAGGTCTGAGCTATTCTTTCTATAGTCTGCTATAAACTCCTTGGTTTTATTGGTGTTAAGGACCAAGTTATTGTCTCCACACCACAAAAGCAACCGGTCCACCTCATCTCGATAGGCAGACACATTCCCTAGCCTCCGGAGATGAGTTCCACCACTGTTGTATCGCTTGCAAATTTAGTAATAATATCACTTGAGTGGGAATTCTATCATAATTGTACATAAAGAGTAGAGTAAGGGACTCAACACACAACCCTGTGGTGTACCAGTGTTAAGAATAAGGGCTGAGGAGATATGATTACCTAATCTTACTCTCTGAGAGCGGGCAGACAGGAAATCCAAAATCCAAAGGCAGATTGAATAAGAAATCCCAAGATCCATAACTTTAGACATTAGTCTCTGGAAGAAGGAAGGGAAGAAAAGAAAAATGTGGTGTTGAAATCAAGATGTTTCAAAAAGCCAACACAGTTCTAGGCTGCAAAAACAGAAGGATAGAATCAAGATCATGTGAAGTTTTAATACCACTTTATAATGCCTTGATAAAGCCACACTTGGAATACTGTATCCAGTTTTGGTTGTCATGATGTAAAAACAGATGTTGAGACTCCAGAAAGAGTGCAGAGAAGAGCAACAAAGATGATTAGGGGACTGGAGGCCAAAACATATAAAGAACGGTTGCTGGAACTGAGTATGTCTAGTTTGATGAAAAGAAGGACTGGGGGTGACATGATAGCAGTCTTCCAATGTCTCAGGGGCTGCCCCAAAGAAGAGGGAGTCAAGCTATTCTCCAAAGCAGCTGAAAGCAGGATAAGAAGCAATGGGTGGAAACTAATCAAGGAGAGAAGCAACTTAGAACTAAGGAGAAATTTCCTGACAGAGAGAACAATTAATCCATGGAACAACTTGCCTCCAGAAGTTGCGGTTGCTCCAACACTGGGAGTTTTTAAGAAGAGATTACATAACCATGTATCTGAAGTGATGTACGGTTTCCTGCCTGAGTAGGAGGTTGGACTAGAAGACCTCCAAGGTCCATTCCAACTCTGTTATTCTATTCTATTCTATTCCATTCCATTCTATTCTATTCTATTCTATTCTATTCTATTCTATTCTATTCTATTCTATTCTATTCTATTCTATTCCATTCCATTCCATTCCATTCCATTCCATTCCATTCCATTCCATTCCATTCCATTCCATTCCATTCCATTCTATTCTATTCTACTCTACTCTACTCTACTCTACTCTATTTTATTCTATTCTTCTGAAAGTATATTTCTGGTATGAGGTCTATTCCTCCCCATCTCCCTTTCTATTCCCCTTCCAGGAGAATATGTTTAGTCTCCCACATCATGAGAGCAGATGCTTTAATTGAACGGTGCCTGAGAAGCTTTTGCTCTTTTCAAACCATTTCCACAACAGAAGAGATTCTTTTGGACATTGTGCTGCTTCTTTGTTGTTTAGAGAAAGGACAATCATTTCATGTGAAGAGAATAAACCAAAAAACACAGCACCACTTTTTTTTTTTTTTTTTTTTTTTTACAACAGGGTTCCTGGACAAGTTAAATGATTTAAATCCACCCGACATTCCTTCCTTTTTGTTCCCTTTGTAACAAAACAAGGTGGACTGTTCTCAGGTGAACACCTACCATTTGTAGGGTCTGGGAAAGTGTGTGTGTGGGGGGGGAAATATCCTCATGGATATTTAATTATCTGCAGGCATTTTGAACAACATTGAGTCATCATCCTAGCTGTGCCCTTGAGCAGATTGTAGGGCCTTCTATTTGCTTTTAACCTTTCCTTCCTCTAGAAGTACTCTACGCTTCTGCTACCATGAAAAAAAAATAAAATAAAAATAAGAAGCATTGATCTGTGGCTTGACTTAAAACACATCACCTGGAAACATGGTTTAGCTTTTAGTCTTCTTATTCCATTTCTTATTCAGAAATAATGTCTGCCGAAAGAAAGAAAGAAAGAAAGAAAGAAAGAAAGGGAGGGAGGGAAGGAGGGAGGGGAGGGAGGGTGGGAGAGAGAGAGAAAGAAAGAAGGCAGACAGGCAGGGAGGCAGAGAGAGAGAGACAGACAGTGTGTGAAAGAGAGAGGGGGGGAAAGAAAGAAAGAAAGAAAGAAAGAAAGAAAGAAAGAAAGAAAGAAAGAAAGAAGAAAGAAAGAAAGAAAGAAAGAAAGAAAGAAAGAGGGAGGGAGAGAGGAAGGGAGGAAGGAAGGAGAGGGAGGGAGGGAGGAAGGAAAAAGAGAGAAAGAAAGGAAGGAAGGAAGGAAGAAAGAAAGAAAGAAAGAAAGAAAGAAAGAAAGAAAGAAAGAAAGAAAGAAAGAAAGAACAACATTAAGGTGAGGTGGCGCTGGCAGGTCTTTGTTGTTATTTTTCATGTTTTGTATATTCAGGATGGTTGGTCTTAAACTGATTAGGAGAGACTCTTGAGCGTGGCTGAGGAGACATCGTGGGTAGTTTCAAATGCTTCTTTGTTGGAAGGCCTAGTGCCATTTGCATTGAAAGAAATGCTGGCTCATCCTCTCTTCAAGAGGCCATCATCGTATCCAATGGCAATGGACAATCTTCATCTAGTCTCCAACCTTCCCTCACAAAGGCCTTAAAACTTGCCAGGTTCTTATGGACAGATATTACAAATAAATGTCCCATTTATTTATTCCGTGCCCAGATCAAACCTTAAACTGCCAAATGGAGGCCATCTTCTTGGCTTTATTGTTAGACAGAAAGAAATCACTTTTTTGCCCATTTTACTGGTAATAATCAACAGATCAACAAATGGGCTGGGTTCTGGATGTCTCCACATCCACACTGATCTGTCCCCGTCCCCCCACACACACAAACACAGCCAGCCGAGGGTTAAGGAAACACTTTGGAACGCACCCAGGTCTTATCTCCCACTTGGCAGCGATAGACACACCGTCCTGCCAAGTGACTTTATTTTCTCAGTAAAACAGAAAGATAAATACTCAAGAGTCCAAATGTCCGACACTATAAATCTTTCTCTCAGCAGTTCCGGACGAGGCTTTAGTGACTATCCAAGGTTTGCTTTGTTCGTCACACAGATCACTGACCACTACCCTCTATTATATAGTCTCTGGGGTGTGGTCCAGTGACTCAGTTCTAATCCCTAGCACGCCTCCTAAGCTGCTGTAATCGTTTATCACGCCTTTCGGAGGCGTGCGTCCAGGAATCATGTTTCTTCGTCACTCTGAGACGAACCAGCTGTCTCCCTACTAATCTCCTCTCCCTCGGCCGGCACCTGAGACAATGCCAGAGGGGAGGGGCCTGGAGAGGGAGGCCTGGCTGACTCCTCTTCCTCATGCTCGGAGCTTTCTTCCTCCGATGGGACAGGCTCAGAGGGCGGGGCCACAACACTCACAGACATGTTATTATCCACCAGAAAACTCCGACTTGAGCATATTGGGCTTACTCTTTGACACTCCGACTCTCAACCTGTTCAATGTTCTCCAAGTGACGTAATTCCCTCTTCTGGAATTATTCCTCGTTCCGATAATTCTCTCCTACATATTCTTGTTCCTGCAGGCCTTTCCACAAAACTCTTTCTAGATCTAAATCAACGAGTTTGGAGGCACGGATCCCTTCAGAGGAATGTTGGGAATCTGTTCTGACCCAACTCCCCAAACATGACAAATCCTCTGAAGTGAACTCAAAGATTCCTTTAATTAGGAGGGCCAGCAGCCCCGGCAAAAAGTTCCTCTCTCACCGCACCCTAACAAATCTGTCTGGCTGGAAGATGAATAGTTGTCTGCCTTTTATCTCCAGAGCTAGGGTGGGTCTTCACTAGCAGTGGTGGCTCTTCTTTCCCAAGGATCGGCCCATATATTTCCACTGCTCTCCTCTCCTTTGCTTTCTGTGCATCCATACATCAGGCACTGGACCCAGCTCTTCCTCCTCTTCCCCATCAGCCACCTCCAGACCTGGGGCTGTTGACTCTCCATCTGAGGGCTGACGGACAGCCCAGGCTCCGTTTCTCTCTCTCTCTCTCTCTCTGCCAGCTCCATCCCCTCTTCCCCCTCGGAGCTCCCAGATTGTCTTGATGCTGAGCCTGACTCCCACGCCTTCTCCTCTTTCTCCTCTGATTTGGCTGCTGGAGAGGCTGGTGACCGACGGGCCACAACAGGATCATTCTCTTGTTTGGTTCTCTCGTAATCTGTGATTACTTCTCTCCTAATCCCAGGTGGAACAATACCAACATGAGGACACATTTTCTCAATTGGCGTGGGTTTAAGGCATCCCGTCACTAGGCATATCGCTTCATTGACAGCCATGTCAACTTTGTCTCCCTGTTTTGGATGGAATTAAATAGAACTTTTATAAGTTGACATGGAACAATGCTTGTTTTTCTCTTTTGTCTAGTGTTCGCTGGGCAAAAAAAATAATAAAAATAATAAAAAATGTGACGCCAGGAAGCAAAGGTGAATGAATGCAATCCTTGAGTTGCTCTGTACATTTTTGCAGAGATGCACAGCAGGAGGGAATCCATTAGAAATTTCTCAAGAGGTTTCTTGACCACACATACACACACATAAACACACACACACACACACACACACACACACACAAGATTTTTGTTTCCCTGAGTAACAAAGACAGATGCAAAGAATTTAGGACATTCCTTCAAAGCCTACTGCCAGTAATTGCACAGTATGTCCTTTTCTTATGAACACACACAGTACTTTAGAATATATATTTAAGTAAGAGAACAGAAGCTGAAAATCTTTCTTTTCTCCATTGATTAGGACTCAAAGCCATCCCTTCTGTGACAAAACCAATCACTTTTTCTTCTTATGTAGCCGGTGGATAATTTCTTCAGTCCCTTGAGATGTTCCTACTCGGGTTTTTTTTTTTTGTCTCCGATCTGAAGGATTCCCAGAAAATAAAAAGAATAAAGCAGACAATAACTTTTTTTTCCTTAACAGCAGCAGTGACAATTACAGAATAGAATATTTACACCACTTCCTTTTTACCCTCCAATCCTAAATAATCACCTACTGAGTTTTAAATAGGAATGATCTTGTCCGATGTGAAGAGTTATGTTATTCTGTCAACATACTGTAGTCGGAGGGTGACATTAAAACGTTGCCTAAAGCAGATTTTATGAATATTAGTTACTAGAGGATAAACTGTAGAAGGTGTGAGTTTTCTAGATGTAGCTTGTGGGTCATTCAATGGCTGCATAAGACGGATGGGCATTCAAATCTGAAAAAAAAAAAAAGCAGCTATTTCCAGGGTAGAATATTTGGCTTGAATTCCTTTCTTTTTCCCTCTCCTTTCTTTTCAGACTCACAGACGTTTTCAGTTGTCTTTCC